>JAKCPI010016300.1:0-26369 GCA_023213315.1 Euborellia annulipes | reverse complement strand
ATTTAAGGTTGTTCGGACATTAAAGCACTTTCCTTGATTAAAAGCTAATTTTTTAATATGTTATTAATCACTATCAAATACGTATAAAATAAAATTTTGAAGCAGATCTGACACAGGGTTATCGTGTAATTAATTTTTAAAAAATTGAAATTTAACATGTAGCCTATGGGGAATAACGACGAAACCCACACATATCGAATTATATAGCCACCTCTGCAATAGATACAAAAACAAAAAAACTTACATTTTATTAATTCACTTCCGAGGAATATGTTAAAAATAAAATCAAAAAGTTTCTGCCGACCGCTTTTAAAGATATTTTAACAAGAAAGTCAAAAAATTCTCCAAAATGACAGTCGCTAATATTTAAAAATAATGAATTCTCGAGAGTCAGACCAGCCTGGCAACGTCGCATAACATAAGTGTCTTATCTCTATGTCAGATACATTTTTTTTTCAATTTTACAATATTTTTTCTCGCAAATCGTCCATTGTGTTTAAACTGATTTGCATTAAACATTGTAATATATTAAATAAAATAAAATTTAAGGCGTTTATGATTTAAAATAGATAGTTGATGAATGCAATGTTGCCAGTTCTATATTACGTGAAATACTGCTCAAGTCGAAAGTCATTCATTTATTATTTTTGGTAATTAAATTATTAACTTAATCCAATTATAAACTATGATAGGTCACGACTAAATTATAATAAGGAATTTTGGCATTCAAATTTTTAATTTTATTTAAAAAAAAATTTAGATTCTATTATGACTTACGATGTACTATCCGAACAACCTTAATGCGATTAATCTAAAAAAAAATCTCCCAAAATTAGCATCCCGAGACGCGCACCTTAATAATTTGTGATTTATGAATAGAAAATTGGAAAAAGTTTTAAAATGATATATTAATATATATAAATAGAATTTAATTTCTTCACCTGAGCGCCTGGAGAGTAGGCATCAATAGAACCTGTGACGCGATGCCGGTAGCAGAGGGAAGGCGGCGGCAGCAAAAATAAAGCGAAAAGGGGCAGGCGTCCGGTTAGTGGTGAGGGAAGAGGCACAAAAGAAATTCTCGTCTTAAAGTCCAATTACCTCCCCCTATCTTCCCTTTGTGGACTGTGAGCACTTATTATTAAAAATCAGCTCTACTCTACTGTTTAGAGATATCGATAGAAGGTAATTTTATTCAGGAAATAATTTGCTCATTTGTTGATATTGCGTCCATTCCACCAATTAATTAGGCATTGAAAGAAGAACTAGAGGTTATGTTACGTTGAAAAAATCAAATCTACGTTTAGGCGTTTGGTGCTTTAAGTGATAAAAAAATTTCAAGAAAGGAAAAAGAGATTTTAAAAATTTTTAGAGAGACTAATTAGCAGAATCTCTAAAATGTTGTTAGATAAAATTTATACTAAACATTTTTGGGAACTTGTTGAATGAATTTCCATTTCATTTAGTAAATTCTTTTAAGTTTATCAAATCCTTCTTTTAAATATTTACAGAAAGAGGAATTCTACGAATTTATTTTTCTAAGAAACTTAATTTTAATGTGTGCTGGCATATTCTTCTTCTTCTTCTTTTGTCCTCGCCCCGTTCGGCCCATGCGGGGTCGGCACTTTTTCCCACCAACCCTTTCATGCGTTTTTGCGACCAGAAGAAATAGGATAGGCCGGCCCGTAGTACGGTCTGACGCCTGTTGAAAAGAGGAAGGAAGAGACAGTCATACAAAGAACTGAGACTGCCTGTCCCAGCTCGGGCAGCTCGTGGTCGCCATCCACGTACCCACAAGATGTGGGCCCCTGAGCGAATGTGTGCTGGCATATTGACGCTATTAAATTAAATATTGTAACAAGTTTCTTAGAGAGAGATTTTTAATGGGGTCCCTAAATATGGGCATTAATTATACACAATGATTAATAATATATTTATCTATAAGATATAGAGCGAATTTTTTAAAAATATCTTTTATTTAATGCGATTAATCTAAAAAAAAAATTTATTTTTTCGAAAATCAAAAAAAGGCCTCCTTTAATTGGTAGATATTTTAAATAGCTTTAATTAAAAAAAAAATTTGAAGTCGATAGCTTCAAAATTGTGGCCGCTGGAAACTCTCAAAATTAGCACCCCGAGACGCGCACCTTAAGTTCCTTTTTTAAAGTCTTTCGCCATCTAAGACCTATTTATTTCAATTAATTGGTAGTCAATTGATCGAAATAAATTTTTGTCGCTATGGTCGGGATGCGAACTCTGACACGCAAATACAGAATAATTACAGGACATTTCCAATAATTTTTATCTCCCTCCAAATTTTATATTTCAACATTTTTTTTGTTTCTGGCTAGAATCTTTAATTTTTCTAAATAAGGTAAATAAAATTTTTAATTATACAACTTTTCCAACTCGCTTTCCAAACCTTTTTCTTAGCACCTTATATTTTTTTTTTTGCCCGAAAGCCAGCACCAAATATTAAAATTTTGTAATAGTAGAATTTTCTTATTAGTAGACGTATAATTAAAATAATTTCATCATCTTCCATCTGTTATGATGATAGGCTATAATAGATGTATTCTCGAGGGGTGAAACAAGGAGTGAAAAGACATGATAAAAGAAGAAAAAAAAATTTGTAAAAAAGACAGTTCTTTATATAATATTTTTATGAAATTTTTATTCTAAATTATCTAGTTTCTCTGCTCTATTCTATAATTAATATTGTATATTAAATTACATTCGAAATATTAGAACGTTATTTGATATTAAAATTTAATAACAGTTTTTTCCTCAGGTATTATGTATCGAAAAGGGTAAAAAAGGCGTGTCTAAAAATTTTATTGTTTAATCAAAATGGTGTTTGTAAAATCTGAGCCTCTCGATTTAGAAAATTCTTGGCGTTATACTTTTTTTCTTCCCCACCCTTGATTCACATTTAGAAGGAACTTGGCGCTCCAAATCCGATCAAAGGTGTTGATGACAGGTTGGTAGAGATACGGGCTTCTAAATCCCTCAGGATCATCTTTTAATAAACAAACAACAAGTAAGAAAACAGAGAGAGTTTCCCATATAAACAAGATAATCCGTCTCTTTGTTAGCAATATAGGCAAGTAACCGGAGCAAAAAAAACGCTAACAGAAACATTTTTAATTTCTCTTACCTACATATGTTAATATATATAGAGAGGAAGTATTGGATTCATGTAAAAAATTCGATGTCGAGATTTTGATGGATTCATGTTTTGAGGTCCCCCCTCTAATATACTGTATATCTAAATAATGTGTATCGTTAAAGCCTGTATGGCCTAAGATGCCGAAAATATTTTTTTTTAAGTGAACACAATGTAGATATACGAATGAATAAATTTTTTTATGGCTCGTTGCTTATTTGTTCAACAAGTAATAACATCCATAATAATATTCATATAATTCATAAGTATACTTGTGTCTATTACAATTTCTATAAAAGTTTTCTCTTTGGTTATACGATCTTAAGCACATGTTCGCGTTTATTTTTACTGTTAACATTAAATAACTATTCAAATGGATAATTAGAATTTTTTTTAAAGAAAAAAGTCAATATTTAACTAATCATCGTAAAAGGGGGAATTATTTTTTTTATAGATGAATCATACATATTGAATTAACAAATTTTTTACTTTCCTATAAAGGATGAATACATATAAAAAAGTTTAATAATCGAAATTTTTTTAGAGTAAGAAACAATTTCCCCTCTTCCCCTATTCCGGAACTATTGACGCAAGGAAAAATAAAAATCTGGTGTGACTGGCGCATAGCACACAACTTTCTCTTACCTTCGGTAATCGAAAGTTGTGTACTGTGCTTGTCACACCAGATTTTTTGTGTCGACATGTATTTAGTTCCCGGCAGTAGGGAATATTTGAATTCAGATGTAAAATTTATAAACATGGGAAAATATTTATATTTTGTTAGCATGGCAACCATTTCTCCTATCTTTCCTATGAAGCACAAGAGTAAAGTGTGCTTCAAACAATTTTGAGGGCAAAACGAGAATATACATTTGAAAGAGCATCTAAAAAATAATTGATTTTTGAATTTTAATCAAAATCGTTAGAGCAAATTTTGAGAAAATCGAAAAAAACTGAAAAAGTACATCAGTAAAGTACTAGTAATCATTGGCCGATTTTGATTAAAAGCTTATTTTTCCGATCCCGGGGGTGTTTAACTTAAATATAAAATTTCAACCTCGTAGCTCAATTCCTTCGTGCTTAAAATTGAACACACACACACACCCCACACACACACCCACACACACACACACACAGACAGACCATGTCGCGAAAACCACTTTTTTGGATTCAGGGGACCTCAAACGTGAAGATCCATCAAAATCTCGACATCGAATTTTTGACATGAATCCAATACTTTCTCTCTCTATATATATTCCATATATACATAGGTAAGAGAAAGTAAAAAAGGAGAGTAGAATTTGTATACTTTTTATTATAGGCCTACTGGTATATATGCACTGAAGCTGAATAAAAAAAAAAAGTGGGTTTCGTATAATGGTTGGTCCGTGTGTCTGTGAACAAAATATCTCAAGAACGAAAAGAGCTTATCGGTTGAAATTTAAGTACCCCCTGCCCTCCCCCCTGGCATGCAACCCAAGGGTATGAATAAAATTGGATAAAGAGTTCTCATACTTTACTGATGTACTTTTTCAGTTTTTATCGATTTTCTTGAAATTGACCCCAACGATATTGATTAAAATTCATAAGTCAATTTTTTTTTACTTTCTCTTACCTCTATATATATGTTAATATATAGAGAGAGAAAGTATTGGACTCATGTCAAAAATTCGATGTCGAGATTTTGATGAATCTTCACGTTTTGAGGTCCCCTGAATCCAAAAAAGTGGTTTTCGCGACATGGTCTGTCTGTCTGTGTGTGTGTGTGTGTCTGTGTGTCTGTGTGTGTGGGGGGTGTGTCTGTGTGTGTTCAATTTTAAGCATGAAGGAATTGAGCTATGAGGCTGAAATTTTATATTTAAGTTAAACACCCCCCGGGACCGGAAAAAATAAGCTTTTAATAAAAATCGGCCAAAGAGTACTAGTCCCAGATAGCACACATTCGTCTTATGTATGTACATCCTATGTCCCGCCGCGACCTGTCGTTCGTCTTATGCAGATACATTTTGGGTCGCAGGACCTACGATGTAGGTACATTTTATGGAGCTCTTCCTACATTCCATGCGTACATAAGGTGTCCCGTTTAGGTCCTGTCTATGGCCCCGTGCGACCCGAACAGTACCTTTGTGCGTACTGCCAGGACGAATCTTTTTGGTCCCGTGCGCGACCCAGGAATATGTTTTTAATATATTCTACATCCAAATTTGGTCCTGCAGATTCTTATTTATTTTCATCTTATTTTTGCGTTATGTTAAAAAAAATTAAGACTCCATTTGGCATAGGACATTATCATGCAGAGGGATTAACACAGTAAAAAACTTAAATTATAAATAGTTTTAATTATTTTAATTTTTTTTTTTATTATTGTTTTTATATGGGAAAACTTTGAAACAGAAACTCCATTAAGTATACTTGTTACTTTCTCTTACCTATGTATATATGTAATATATATAGAGAGAAAGTATTGGATTCATGTCAAAAAATTCGATGTCGAGATTTTGATGGATCTTCACGTTTTGAGGTCCCCTGAATCCAAAAAGTGGTTTTCGCGACATGGTCTGTCTGTGTGTGTCTGTGTGTCTGTGTGTGTGTCTGTGTGTGTGTGTCAATTTTAAGCATGAAGGAATTGAGCTACGAGGTTGAAATTTTATATTTAAGTTAAACACCTCCCGGGACCGGAAAAATAAGCTTTTAATCAAAAATCGGCCAAAGAGTACTAGTACTTTACTGATGTACTTTTTCAGTTTTTTCGATTTTCTCAAAATTCGCTCTAACGATTTTGATTAAAATTCAAAAATCAATTAATTTTTAGATGCTCTTTCAAATGTATATTCTCGTTTTGCCCTCAAAATTGTTTGAAGCACACTTTACTCTTGTGCTTCATAGGAAAGATAGGAGAAATGGTTGCCATGGTAACAAAATATAAATATTTTCCCATACTTATAAATTTTACATCTGAATTCAAATATTCCCTACTGCCGGGAACTAAATGCGTGTCGACACGAAAAATCTGGTGTGACAAGCACAGAACACAACTTTCGATTACCGAAGGTAAGAGAAAGTTGTGTGCTGTGCGCCAGTCACACCAGATTTTGTCTATTACAATTTCTATAAAAGTTTTCTCTTTGGTTATACGATCTTACATGTTCGCGTTTATTTTTACTGTTAACATTAAATAACTATTCAAAGGGATAATTAGAATTTTTTTAAAGAAAAAAGTCAATATTTAACAAATCATCGTAAAAGGGGAATTATTTTTTTTATAGATGAATCATACATATTGAATTAACAAATTTTTTACTTTCCTATAAAGGATGAATACATATAAAAAAGTTTAATAATCGAAATTTTTTTAAGAGTAAGAAACAATTCACCTCTTCCCCTATTCCGGAACTATTGACGCAAGGAAAAATAAAAAAAAGGAGAATAGAATTTGTATATTTTTTATTATACTGGTATAAATGCACTGAAGACGAATAAAAAAAAAAAAAAAGTGGGTTTCGTATAATGGTTGGTCCGTGCATAGGCGTAGCCAGGGATTTTCGATGGGGGGGTTCAGGATGATTTCTCCCCCCCCGACTAATAGTGCAGTATAGGACGTCTAATGAAATATATGACTAACCACTCCGCCCGCCTTTGTTTCGCCCCCTAGACCCCCTCGAACTGGCTCGGGCCCGCCCTTTCTTAATTAAGTGCTGCAATTTTTCATTCAACTCGTATCAAGCAATTAAAAATTCAATCTTCTTAATTTTATTAAGAAAAAAATAAAAAATTTATTTATATAATTTTTTTTATTATTTTTCATTTGCGAGATTTAATCAATTTCAAGCGGCTTTAATTTTTATAAAGCAAAACAAAAATCAATTCTTTTCGATGAAAAAATTCTGAATTATCTTGAATTTTTTGCGTTTTATTTAATTTTTTTTTTTTAAGCTAGAGAAAATTATTATATATATTTTACTTTCTCTTACCCTATATATGAAATATATAGAGAAAGAAAGTGTTTTGTATTATAGAGCTTAAATATCTAGTCATGGCTTGGGTCCAATGGGGGGGGGGGGTTTGAACCCCCAAATCCCCCTTGGCTACGCCTATGGGTCCGTGTGTCTGTGAACAAAATATCTCAAGAACGAAAAGAGCTTAGCGGTTGAAATATAAGTTAAGTTCACCCTGCCCTTCCCCCCTGGCATGCAACGCAAGGGTATGAATAAAATTAGATAAAGAGTTCTCATACTTTACTGATGTACTTTTTCAGTTTTTATCGATTTTCTTGAAATTGACCCCAACGACTTTGATTAAAATTCCATTCATTCAAGTCAATTTTTGCCCTCGGGGGCATGGCGTAGAGGTTAGCGTGCTAACCTCATATACCAAACGTCGCGGGTTCGGACCCCAGGCAGTCCGATGATTTTATTTAAGCCACTTGGATACCAAATGGCTTAAATAAGAATGCCTGGACCCCATATATGTATATTTATCAATAACGGATATCGTAAAAAGTCTTATATGGCCTGAGTTGCCGAGAAGACTGTGTGAATGTGTGTGTGAGTGTGAGTGTGAATGAGAAAAAAAGTGTGAGTGTTTAAAAAAAAAAAAGTCAATTTTTTTTGGACGCTTTTTAAAATGTATTGAGGTATTTTGTTCAGAGACCCACAGACAGACCATTTTGTTGGACTCAGGGGATCTCAAAACATGTATTTCTTCAATATCAACATCGAGTTTTTCACATGAATACAATACTTTCTCCCTCTATATATTATTATAATATTATATAAGTAAGAGAAAGTAAAAATACATTTTTTTTTGTTTTTAATTTTATTCAAAGGACCATCGGCCAAAAATAAATAATTTTGCGTATTATCCGTTTAATTGTAGATTTCGATTCCAGTAAGCAGCAGATGTTTTGCAAATTGTTAATTAATATGACAAAATGGCTGGGGTCGGCGGACTTCACTCTCACTCCAAACCCATCATACATTTTTACGACAGGAAGATATAGGACAGGCCGCCCCGTCGCACGGTCTGACACCTGTTGAAAAGAGGAAGGAAGAGACAGACATTTAAAGAACTGAAGGAATGCCTGTCCCAGCTCGGGCAGCTCGTGGTCGCCATCCACGTACCCACAAGAGGTGGGCCCCTGAGCGAAACCATCTACCAAACAACAAGAAAGTAAAAATAGAAATACAGTATAGAATATTTGTGCTAGATTTTATTTCCTCAGAGGTGCCGACCTCCACCTTCCTGTGAATAAAGAGTATCTCAAGAGCGAAAAGAGCTAGGTGGTTGAAATTTTATATGTTAGACACCCCCTGAGGCGTGAAAATAAGCTTTTGAACAAAATTGGTCAAAGAGTAGTAGTACTTTACTGATGTATTAATACTTTTTCAATTTTTTTTCGATTTTCTCAAAAATTCGCTACAACGATTTTGATTAAAATTAATAAATCAATTATTTTTAGATGCTCTTTAAAATGTATATTCTCATTTTGCCTTTGAAAACTTATAAAGCACACTTTACTCTAGTACTTCATAGTAAAAGTAGGAGAAATGGTTGCCATGGTAACAGAATATAAATATTTTCCCATGTTTATAAATTTTATATCTTGAATTCAAATGTAACGTACTGTCGGAAACTAAATAAATATCAACACAAAAAATCTGGTGTGACAAGCACCTTTCGATTACCGAAGGTAAGTCACACCAGATTTTTTATTTATTTTGCTCCTTTAGCCAAAGGCCAGCGTGCTTTATTTACACCATTAATTATAATTTTGTATTTAATCATTATCTTTATTTTGATAAAATTAATATTTTAGATGGTATTAAAATTTTTGTTTGTTTGAACTTTAAAACAAGTGCGTCAATCGATTTTTATTTTGAGCTTAAAGAAATTTTTTTGTTGATCCTTATGGGGTTAATATGAATGATATTTATTAATTTACCACAGTGATAGATGGAGATTGAAAGGAGACATATTGTTTGGAAAATCATTTGAAAGTTTGAAATTCCAGGTATTAATTTACAAAGTGCCTTTGACTGTGAGTTAATTTCAATTCAATTATCAATGAAAAGGCGGGTTTGTTTTTAGCAAAGAGACGATAAAATAATAATACAAAACTTTCTATTAGGGGAAGTATTTAGGAATTTATTTCCAAATCAAATTAAGAAAGAATGAATAGTAAGTTAGACGTTGGGCATTTTATTAGCAAGATTACTTTTGGTCTAGTTTGAACTAATTAAATCAGATTTGGAGGCTTCTGATTGGGGAATTGCAACTTGAAAAGGTGATTAATTCCCTCAGCTGCTTGATTGGATGAGGGAGGTTTCACTCACTCTCCTTTATTTGATCAACTCTCGGGAGAAAAAACACCTTACTCTCAATCAAATTATTTTTATTAATCTCATAGGCCCATAACAATAGGACAATTTATTCAAATAAAATATTCCAGATGGACAGGGCAGACCACCGTAGCGTTCGTTGCTTGCAATTCGCACTCTAATAATAGAATTTTAAATAGAGGATCATTTAAAAACATTAATACAATTTTTTTCTTTTCTATTTATCCAATGTTTTTTTAAGCATTTTGCGTTGGTGGTATTCAATTTATTCATAATTAAAAAGAGTTTCTCACAAATCAATTCAAATTGGAAATTTAAAAATAACATTTTGACCTAAAAAAAAAACAATAGAATTTTTAACATCCCATAAGTAACACTTTTTTATCCTCTCCAAGAATAATATCATGATGAAATTTTACAAGGCGAGATTCACATGTCAGGCGCTTGACGCGAAGGCTTAGCAAGCATTGTTGTCGCACATGATTGCGTTAGACTTGTAAAGACCGAACCCTTTTCAAGAAACAGTTTACTTACTCATTACTTATTCAAGTCAGAAATTTTTTAATTATTTTACATTCTTGATGATTTGCCTATTCTTACACCAGCGAAAATATAACAAGGTTTAGTATTTTAGAAGAAAAATTCTTGTTAACTGATGTTTGATGGAAATACATGTTTTGAGGTCCCCTAAGTCCAAAAAAGAGGGTCCTAAATTATAATTTTTTTTTTGTTTCAATTCTTATCAAATTATGTATTTAGTTAGGATTCTCCATTGGGTATAAAATATCCAAATATGAGATTAAAATTTTGAAAAATAACCATAGTTTATTTCAAGCAGTCAACTTTTAAAATACAATTGAAATACAGAGAGCCTATGGGAATTTTGAATCAATTGAATATTTTATTTATGAAACGCAAGTAGTCAAGTGTGGAGCTAAGGTGGAGGGGGAATCTAAATATATCTCAGCACAAAAATATTTGATCTGACAGCACAGTGCACAACGTTCGAAACTTAAGATGAACTATTATTTTGAATAGGTTTTTTTATCTTTCTTGTATTTTTGAAAACTGAATTTTTGTGCTTATCACATCTTTTTAGAGTGCACGAGTAAGTCGAGAGGAGAACAATACCGATTTAATTATTAAAGAACGTTTTTGTATGAAATGTGGAAATTTGAAATTGTTTTCAAATTAAAAAAAAAAAAATTTTCTAAACATCCCTACGAGTTATTATTGTTATTTACACTTAGTAAAACAACTTGTGGGTCTTTGGCTTTGATCACGATGTTCTGCTCTGACCTCTGTGTTGGACTGTATTTTATTCCTAAAAGTTAAAGGCTACTTTGCTTAAGACTTTGTCCCCTGAGGCAACTCATGCGAAAACCAAATAAATGACAGTTCTCTGTAATTTAGAGACAATTTTAGCCTAGAATTTTAGAATTAGGCCTACAAAGGCAACTGTATTAAATTTTATAAAGTGAGTGGAAATGGTTTCTTGTCAAATGTCATTGAATTTCAAATGAAGATTTCGATTGGATAATAATCTGACATTTCCATTCACTTGAAAACGTTCTGAAACGTTCAGAAATTCCACTCATCTCTGAATTTCTTTGATATAAATTTAAATTAGAGATACCTATTGTAATTTATAAAATTTTGGAAAGTTCCAAAAGAGATTTTTTCATTATAATCAATTTTATTAAAGAATTAGGAAAATTTATGAAATGAAAAAAATTTCACTTAAATTTCTAATTGTAAAATATTTGACGTTTTAATTGTGAAAAGTGGAGATATTTTTTATAGTATTCATCAGCTAACTAAATATTCATAAAATTAACAAAATATTATTATGGCATGTAAAATGTTATTTTAATAAATACTCACATACTACTAAAATAATCTAAATAAATTTATAAATAAAAGATGTCTACGATGAGATAAACGAGATAAACGAGTTGTTAAACAAAAAAATAGTGTTTTTCGAGATAAAATGTGGTGAAGTATTCAAGGCGACAGCCATCTTTTTATTGTTCTCGAATGACGTCAATGCGCAAGAAAATTTCTGTTTTACTAGCACAACTATGCCGCAGGGGAAAAAAGTGGGTCCCCCAAAATGGTCTGTCTGTGAACAAAATATCTCAAGAAGGAAAAGAGCCAAGAGGTTAGAATATTTAAGTTAGGTCCTACCCCCCTGAGACGTAGGCTACACGAAGCTTTTGATCAAAATCGGCCAAAGAGTACTAGTTTTTCAATTTTCTCAAATGACCAATCACACCAGATTTTTTTTATTTTAGCCTCTTCGGTATCTCAAGCCATTTAGACTCAAACGATATTCATTATTTAAATACATGTATATGGGGTATTTATATGGTGTCCAAATGATTTAAATAAATTCATCGGACTGCCTGGGATCCAATCCCGCACCCCGTAGCTTCCAAACACTCTTGTACTTCATAGAAAATATAGATGAAATGGCAGTCATGGTAACAAAATATAAATATTTCTCTACGTTTATAAATTTTACATTTTTCCGATGATTTTATTTAAGCCATTTGGATACCAGATGGCTTAAATAGAAATGCCTCAAACCACAATAGATAATATATATTACAACGGTTATCGTATAAAGTCTTAAATGGCCAGAATTGCCGAAAAGACTGTGTGAATGTGAGTGTGAGTGTGAGTGTGAATGAGAAAAAAGTGTGAATGTTAAAAAAAAAAAAAAAAAATTTACATTTTGAATTCTAATATATCGACGGGAACTAAATGTATACCGACACAAAAAATCTGGTGTGGCAAGCAAAGAATACAACTTTCAACTACCAGGGAAGTTGTGAGCTGTGAGATCAGTCTCACCAGATTTTTCTATTTCTCCTTTGAAATTTGATTTTCCAAATAAATTTATAAACAATAACAAATGAATACCTTGCAATTTACTAATTTGTTCTATCGTAAATTTCATAATCTCTTCCTCGCCTGTACATAAATGAAATTGATTGCAGGATGTTAATTTATAATCATTGAAATAATAATAAATTACCTACAAATATGTAGAAAATTCAAAGAATTAATCATTTCCAATTCGAGGAGTTCGCCTTTAATCTTAGCCTAGATTTTAGGGAGATTGGAAACTTTATCTTATGTCTATAGATATATACATAGTTATAAATGATCTCTCTAATTTCACTTAGGATAAAAAAAAACTTGAAAGAATTAAAGTACTTAAGTAAATATAAACTTTATAATTGAGATTTTAACAAAAAAGATGAAAAAGTAAAAATAGGTCACTTCCTTTTGAAGAATTTTATAAAATCTCTTAGGCGTAAATAACAAATAAATCCAAGCAACTTGTAAAACTCTAAAATAATATAAAAAATCATTACTGAAGTTTAGAACTAACAGGTATATTCCGGTATTTCTCTGTCTTTATACAGTAGTTATAATAAGGATACCAAAAATAAGTAAATGTCACCTAGGAATTCTTTAGAAAAGACATTAATTAAGGAGATCTAAGGATATAATAGAGGTAGCAAAGCCCCATGCAACTCTGAGAATATATACGCGCTACTTACTCATTAAATGATACTAAAAAAAGTTGTGTAGAGGGATTTAAAGGTCTCTAAAGTTTGCAGACCTCTAATCGATGAAGTATTTACTTATTTTGTTGTGCATAGCATATATGGACATTGCCATGTCATTTTAATTTGTTTATTTCTAGGGAAAGAATGATCCCCCTTTTTGTATACACAAACTACTAGGAAACAAACACTAATTTCAGTAGCCGAGATCTCTATCCTTTTCTTTTATTGAAGGCCTTTTTGACTTTATTTCAACTGCTTTGTAGCTAATTCATTAGTGCCCTGTCCTGATTTATTCCAATGCCTGTCCAGGATTAGCGGTCTTGAGGATCACGAGTGTTGAACAGCCATCTCGAAGTCACCAAAATAAAAAGAGACCTCTGAAGTCAACGCTCTTCACTTAGAATAGGAAGAAAATGTAACATGTTATGTACACAATAGAAATGAAGATAAAATAAGTAAGGGAGGATTTTAAAATATGACGGAAGAAACTTATTTAATATATGTGAGGTTATGGTGAACTTACAAACTAAATATGAAGCAAGTTCATTTTTGACTCCCAGCTGAGAACCAAGAAATTCAAGCACGAAGTTGCTGAAGACTAGAGGAATGCTTGTGGCTAATTTTGTTATAAAGAGGTCTAATTTGATCTCTAGATCACCTTTTATCTAAGAAAAACTATTTAATTATTATATCTCCAGTATTTGGTAAAAAAAAAATCGCCCGTTATTTTATGCACTGAATATGCACGCAGTCTTTTTCTGAAGAGTTGTTTGTTGAGAAGAAGTGTATACTCAAGGTCCGGTCTCAGAGATAACCTCTTTAGCATAAATTAAATTTGTTGTACGAACTTGAGTGGAATTTGAAGCAGATTGAGACAGTTATAAATAAAACATGTAAGGGAAAGAAACTAGGAATACAAGGGAGTTGAAAAAACAATCTTAAAATGTCAATCGAAGGTGGTCAAGTGGAGTGAGTGAGCAAATAATTTCAAATGCTTGGGGCCGGAGTTGAATTTCAAGATTATTCATTAAAATTTAAAGTTAGGTCTAAAATTCAATAATAATATTCCCAGAATCTCATATTAATTTAAAGAAAATTTAATATTTTTTTAAATGAGTTACATATTTTTCGGCCTGATTTAATTTAAATCCCTCGTGGGTGCCTACTATCTTCAGGACAAGAGTGTGAGATCAAATAAGGCACTAGTCCAGCTTTTCCAAATTGGGGAGGCGCGAATATTAGCCACTGCTAGAAATTTTCCAAATGATTGCTAAAGTTTTATATATAAAAAAAAAAATTATATTTTTAGAATTAAAAATTTTTCCTAAATATTTTTCGAGATCTATTATTTGAATAAGATAATAGTATTTAAAATACCTCGATTCGGACTTTAACAGAGTCATAGATATATTTAACAAGACATGTGAGTGTTCTTTATTGATGAGGCCAAACATCCCATGGCCCCCGGGAATCGAACCCAGGATCTCCGCCTTTCCGGCGCATAAGTGGAAAATTTTTCTTTAAAGTTTTTCACCTATTCGTTACGAGTTAGTAACTTGCGCGACTAACTGCATATAAGGGGAAGTGAGTTTTATTGGTGCAGGTCGAGGGTCCGGTGGCCTGGTGCAATGGATAGCACGCCTATGCCCCGGAAAGGCGGAGATCCTGGGTTCGATTCCCGGGGGCCATGGGATGTTTGGCCTCATCAATAAAGAACACTCAACACTCACATGTCTTGTTAAATTAAAAATTTTTGTTTGAATTATTTTATAAAATGGGAGGGGGAAGGAGGCGTCTTATGATTAAATAGCGAGGCATGGTAAAATAAAGTTTGGAAAAAACTGCATTAGTCTTTGAGAGTGGGACATTGGATCAAATCAGTTTGTAAATGGATGAATGTATTATTTGACATGATACTCTTGCCCTGAAGATGGTAAGTGCTTAGCTTCCGAAACGTCGACGTACCAGCCTTCCTTAAACCTTTTATTATAAAATTTAAAAAAATGGTGATAAAAATATTAAAGTAATTAAAAATGATATTTTTTATTTTCTCTTTTTTACGGCATTTGAAACTTTTAAAATATTGTAATTTGGCATTCATTATATTTCAGTTAGAGCGGGAAGCGATCCATAGACAATTGATTACAATTAAAAAAATTAGACGTTAACAATCAGATATCTGAATTCATGATGGTTAGTATTAATACAACTCTATCGGATATGTATTTCAAAGTAGCTTGGCTTTGTTTCCAAAAATATTATTAAGGGTATCTTCGGAAACTAAAGAACAGTTTTAAATAATAAGAGATGAGTGGTGGTGGGGGAGGGGCGTGGTTCCTTTGTATCTAAATAAAGTAACAACATGTGAAAAACGTTTATCTGGATATAATGTTACGTTCTATTTCGCTCTATGATGAAAACATATCGATTGGAATATTTTAACAAATAGAATGCCAATTGGAGAGAATGTCATGTAACAAAACAAAAATGGAGAGGATTTTGATTATGAAATTTTTAATAATTTTATTTAAATAAAATTATTGCTATTAATACGTCACTTATTAAAGAGACATCTACTTTAAAAATAATAATTTTTTAAACAAAAAAAAAAAAAAAAAAAACGAAGAGGATAATGCACAATGAATAATACATAATAGAATAGGAGTAATTTATTTATTATTTATCTTTGGAGAATACGATGAAAGTATCTCGAGTAAAAAAAAAGCTCAACTCAAAACGGGAGTGGGGGGCTAAATTTGTTTGAACGATCCAAATTAAATAAAATGATCCTTACTTAAATAAATCCATCCATTTAACTATAAACTTTAATAGGCTCCTCTCTTTTCTATCTTCTTTGGTTAAAAAAAACGTTGATTTTTACGAGTGAAAAGAATTCAATTTTATTACCCCTTAAGTTGAAATGAGTTTTCATATAAATATTCAATGGGTTTTCCATAATATATCAGGTGTAGGAGGGAGTTGGTTTTCTTAGTTAAGTGCCAATGACTAAATAAAGTTAAAAAAAAAAAAAAAAAAAATAGAACAATCAATTGTTTTACTTATTTAGGTGTTTTTTTTTTCTTTGTCTATGTACTTAAATGAAGAAATTTTCAAAAATGAGATTGAAAATAATTCTAATTATTAATTTAATATTAAAAAATAAAATAAAATTAATTTTTTCCATGTTTTATCATCTGTGGATTAAGGCGGGGAGCTGCAAATTATGGGAGGTTGGAGGCGTTTGACATCTTTTTACTAAACTACAATAGTCTTGCCAATCCGACCTAAACGGGACCGGCCGTACCCCGGATTCTGAAAAATTAATATTTATCTCTTGAAAGAATTTATAATGACGGTTTGTTTTTTTAAATTACCTCTTTTTACTTTCTCTTAATTCTATATATGTTAATATAGGGTATATGAGAGAAAGTAATGGAGTCATGTCAAAAATTCGATGTCGAGATTTTGATGGATATACACGTTTTGAGGTCCCCTGTATCCAAACAAGTGGTTTTCGCGACATGGTCTGTCATTCTGTGAACAAAATATCTCAAGAACCAAAAGAGCTACGAGGTTGGAATTTTCACCTGGGACATGACACGAAGTTTTTGAACGAAATTGGTCAAAAAGTACTAGTACTTTACTGAAGCACTTTTTTCAGTTTTTTTCGATTTTCTTAAAGTTCACACGAACGATTTTGATTAGAATTCAAAAATTAATTATTTTTTACATGCTCTTTAAAATGTATATTCTCATTTTGCCCTTGAAATCTTATGAAGACCACTTTACTCTTGTACTTCATAGGGAAAATAGGAGAAATGGTTGCTATGGTAACAAAATATAAATATTTTCCCATACTTATGAATTTTACATGGGAAATTCGAATGTACCGTACTGTCGAAAGCTAAATATATGACGAAACAAAAAATCTGGTGTGAAAGCACAGAACACAACTTTCTCTTGCCGAAGGGTGTGCTGTGCTACCATCACACCAGATTTTTTTGCTGCAATATCCATTTTTAACAGCCGGTATGCCGGAGTATCGAAGTCTGGATTAGCAAGAATCTCTCTGCAATTTCATGGTTTAAAAAATAAGGAATGACGTTATTTTTTTTTAAGAGAAAATTTCTACTTTTCAATCATCAATATTTAATAGGCCTATTTATTTATTATAGGGTCCATTATCATATATAAACATAAATCTCCCTTGCTGATTTATAACATTTTTTTTTATAAAAATATAATTTTTTTTATGCTAAAAGAAATGTATCAAGCGAAGCATTCAGTATTTCTCTCAAGGGGCGCCGAAAATATTCCTAAATGTTTTCTCAAATGAAAAAAGTTCGCTACCTTCATCCATTGAATACTTTGACTCCACTAAAATAACCTAATAAAAATTAACACAAAACTATAGGCCTACATACAAATTGATATAATTATTCTCTTTTTGATTCTGACTTTTGGATCTAATCATAAATCTCCAAATCTTTAAAGCTGGCCCTGAAGATGGCCTCTATCTAGACCGAAACGCCGGCACAATAAAATATTTAAAGAAAAAAAATTTGGCAGCTAGTCTCTGTTTTCGCAACCCTTCCTTGATTAAAGCAGGGGTTAATTTGATTATCTTAAAAGCCAAGGGGCGTGGGTTCGGATCCCAGCCAGTGGGAAGAATATTTAATTCATCCAAGTGGATATCAACTGTTAAAAATAAATGCGACTGGATCACATATATCGTAATAAATATTATATTATCATTTAGAAAGCTGGATTTGTTCGAGAAATGTCTTGTCAGGGCCGGATCTAGGGGGGGGGGCAGTGGGTGCATGTGTCCCGGGCGGCAGATATTAAGGGGGCGCCCCGGCAATTAAAGAAAGATTTACTAAAAAAAAGATAAAATGATATGAATTTTGTATAGAAAATTTTAAGGAGGGGGCGGCAAATTAAATTTTGCCCCCCCCCCTAAAAATTCTCGTAGTTCCGGCCCTGTGACTTGTTACTATTAAATAAGTATAAATTTTATTTATAAAGAGATTGTGCCATGTTGAAAAAGTAAATAAGTGTAAATCTATGTTATAGCCTGAGGATGGAAGCAATTATAATTTCAAAACTGTCAATTACTGTATAGAATAATGTCGCTAAGCAATAAATTTCAAGATTTAAATAAATAAATAAATAAATTTATTACGACCCGCTTAGAGGCACCAGTCCTCGGTGGCTAGGTCCAACAAACACAATACAAATTTAAATACAAAATAACAAATACAACAAAACAAAACAAAACAAAAGGAAAAAAAAATAGAAATGTATGCTCATTAACAACCAAAATGTTCATGCATTTCCATCGAAAGAAATAAAAAAAAAAAACAATTATCAAAAAATACGCGCAAGCCACGAGACTAGGAGTAAACTGGTAAACGTCGCATTAGCCATCCCGACATTCGCCTTAAGCTGTTAAGGAAAACCTGGCCAAAACCTTAACTAGGATGGTATGACCTCTCTACCTCAACTATTCTCTGCGATCAAGAACTAAATAAAAATTTCACACAACTAGCACATTAGGACTTGGAAAAAATTTATTATAGATTTAATCATAGGGGGCAGAGGACTATAATCCCAAGTATTGACAGACAAACCGTTCCACAAATCAATTCCAGATCCTACAAACGAATGCAAACCTACATTCTTCAAGAATCTTGGCTTCTGAATTTTCCTCCTATGCTCAACCCTACTATAATAATTTGGTTATTTGTTTTATATGTTTTAATCAACTCCTAATCAAGATCAATAGGATCTACGAGTACTTCCATATCGATTAAATATTATATTATCGTCTGAAAGTCTACACTTAAAGAGTAAAAAACAACTAGGACTAGAGAAAAAAAAAAAATTATCAATTTTTGCCGTCATTAACTAAGACAGAAAGTAACCTGCTCGAAAACACCCAGCTCAAACTTAATTATCCCAGGTCGACCATTTATCGATCTCCTTTCCACATATGTTTCTTAATAGATTATTAATTCTCTTTCCTTTCATCAAATTTTTAAAATATAAATATTCATATCAATTTAAACTAGACTTAGATCAATGCTGTAGTATAAACTCGAAATCAAATTTCCACTTGGTTTACTAATATAACAATAATACCGGAAAACCCATCCATCCTGAATATGATTCGATTCCGTTAACGAACATGTTAATTTGAAGTTCAATTGTCTCCTTTATTTTACGTCTATTGGTAGTAAATTAAATGAAAACATAAAGTTTCCATTATAAACACTCTAAGTGGAAATGTATCCGTTTACTTTATTTCATTATATGGGGTTCTTGATTAAGTCTTGACAACCTTATATAAGATAGTAAGTTAGTTAACTTAAGTTAATAATGGAGATTTTCAAAAATCTTTAAATCCAGATACAAGTAAAATAAGAATAATTAAAAACACCGCATCCTATCAGCCCTCCGTTAAGAACGTGCAACTATTCAAGAAATATCTTCACGCTTGTGGTTAATTGGTGCTTATCAATTTTTCATAAATAATTTCAATGTTAACAGTCACAGGTTTAATATTAACGACATTTCCAGACAAACAGATTCCTAGACTATTGATGGCTCACAGGATGTGGCCGAAATATCTCATGTGATTTATGTACCGTATGATATGTTGGGGATGTGGAGGAAAACAGCCAGTAAGGAAATATCTATTAAATATTTTAAACGTTTCAACTAATTATATAGCCCAATCTTCTGTAGAATAAGTGTTTTTGAAAAATATTGAATATCTTGGTAGTTTAAGGAAATTACACTACTCGGCAAAATTAAACTTTTTTCGAGCCCCGAGATAATTCCTTCAGATCCTTAAGAAAAATGACATCCTGAATCCAAATATGACCTCCGTTTTATTTATCCTATTTATTTCCACCTCTTTTCATGAACAAAAAAATATTTCTTTTTTCGCTTTATTTAATAGAGCTGACGACGTTTCATTTCGGCCGATTTTTCCGGCCTTCGTCAGGACAATTGTTATGTTTGCCTCGAGCTTAGAGGGGTTCTTGGCAACTCCTGACATACCCTGTTGGTGTGAACATTCCTCAGATAGTATGACTTCTGATTCAAAAGACTCTCTGCATGTTGGCAAATAGAATATGCAATTGCATAGGAATCCGGGCTCTACTCATGATGATTTTTCGGCATTTGATTTATTTAAACTTATTTGTTGCCAAAATAAAACTTTTCTCTCTGAAGAGGTGACCCTGACCCTTGGATAAAGAAAAAAGACTCTAAGAGACAATTCCATTATAATTTTCAAGAATGAGTTTCTTTTGTCCCCATTTTCTCTTAAGCTGGATATTTGGGGGAGGCGTTGAATCTGTCCTTTTATCTGATGATCAAATGAATAAAAAAAAGCCTTTTCTTTGTTTTTAGGCATTATATAGATGGCCGATAGCAGGAAGATCGTAGACGTATCGAATGAGTTTTCTCCAAACTCCCTGATCTTTTGCTTGTCTTCTTCTTATTATTACTTTCCTTTATCGTCTATTCAAAACATATTTTCCCTTTTCTTACTTTTATTTAATATGATCCTCCCGTTCCCAAACATAGTTTTTTTTCTAACCTACTTTTTTCTCCCTCTCCCATTTTCATTTTCCTCTCTTAAATTTTTCGCTTACATAGCTTCTTTTCTTTTTTTTTAAGACCACATCCGTTGAGAATGTCTCTTGACCCTTTCGCTCGATTTAACCCAAGGCCTTTTTTTTTGAGCATCTGATTCTCCCCCTAAACCTTCTTCTTTAACCACCCTTTTTTTTTTAGTAATTAGATCCTCTGAAAATCATAAACCAAGTTTTTATATTCATACCGAGAAGAGTGTATCGTAAAATTCAGATTTTTTTCTCCCTTTTTCTTTTCTGAATCTTGTTAAATAAATAAAAACCATTTAATCTAAATACGTAGGTATATTTTTTAAATACAATACTAACATCCTTTTGTACGTATTTAAAATTTTAACTGCCCCTGGGTGGGACAACAGTGGTAGAGATCTTGCCTCTTGTGCTAGGGGTCAGTGATCTCATTCCGACTCTTCGAGACAAAAATTTATTTCAATTCAATTGGCTATAGGTCTGTTCGTTTCGCTTGCCATTGCAGTACGATTTACACATTTTGCCCTGCATTCTGTTCGTTTCATTTATTGAACGCTAGGTGCACGCTAGCAAAACTTGCAAAACTTGCCCCTTTTGAAATAACATTGTAAGATAGCGTGCACTTTTTACCATGGCAAGTGACACGAACAAACCTTATCAGTCATTTAAAAAAAAAAATAGGGACGGCGTATAAATGGCCTCCTATGCCGAAAAAGACCTTACAATAAATAAATTTAAAAAAAATAATGAAAATTTTAACTTTTAAATGAATATTTTTTTTATAATTAACAGATGAAAAAAAAATAGAAATTTTAAAATGTTTTTATGAATTTTTATTTTAATGATTTTATTTTAGATGCCGAAGATGATATAAATTTCATTTGTTAACTATTAGAAATTAGGGAAAACTTTTTTTTTATTCCAATCGACAGAGAGAAAACAGGCCAATCAACAGAAAAAGGAAAAAGGCATGCCAACCTTAGCTTGGTTAACTCGTGGAGGCAATCATAGGAAATTTTGCATGAAGATAAACTTTAATTTTTAAGGAAACCTCTGAAATAAAAAGGACTAGGAGGCGAAAGCTACTAGAATATTAATACATATTCTCTGAATGATCTCGATACATTCCATATAAGCTTACAGCCTCTACGTATATAATATTATATATCTCTCTACCCGATGGATAATCAAATTTCCTTTGGAGTTGCACTCTAAGGAAATTGATTTCCTATATCGAGAATATGTGAAGTGCTTTCTAATCAATATTAGTTTGACAAATGTAAAGCTTTCATTAAATTTCATTTCTTTCTTTGTTAAATAATAATATAATTAATGAATTTGTTGTTGAAAAACAAAATTCATTATTTATGAGTTCAAAAGATATTAACATCGCCTACGTAAATGTATGTATTGATGAATTTGTTTTCTAAGCTCTATTTATAGCATAATCGTAATGTTAGTCTGTCACACCTGTTTGAATAACTTACAGATGGAGTTCGAAATGAAATTTTACACCTTATTATATAAAATAAATAGGTAATTTGTACGTAAAAAGAGACGGTCTTGTCTCCCCGGGGGTGGCATAATAATAATGAATTACTTTTTCGTTATCATCGGAATATCGATTGAGATGTGATGAAATGGGGGATGATAGGTGATGTGCAATGTGTTGTTTATTATTCGGATGTGAATCCAACATACAAACAACATTAAAGCTTCCAAATAATACTCTATATTCTTTTTTCTCCCACCCAAACAGCTTATATTGGATACAAAACAAATACTAATTTATCATTTTAAATTCGGTCACAAATATCCTATACTATATAGACATTTCAACTTGATTATATCCGGTTAAATATGCAAATGTATATATTAAATAAGATTTAAAGAGATATACCAGGTGAATATTTTATCGTGAGAGTCTTATACAGAAACACGGGATTTTAGAAAAAAAAAGTTTCAAGTAAAAATTGTTTGTTATCGAGAGAGGAACCAAATTCCCAGTGGCAAACTTAACCTGCAAAGGCGCCCTAGAACTAGAACTGGGTATATAGGAATAAGGCTCGAAAACAACGAAATTCTATGAGTAGAGGATAATATATTAAATGTAAAATTATTGATTTGATTATTTTAGATATATTAATAAATTGAGATTTGCGTTGATCCTCTTACAACCTCCAATTATTAATTATTTATTTATATTAATAAACTCGAACATGTAAGTTAGGAACCGACCGAAGTTTCGGTTTAGGGAAAAATCCTGGTTTCGGCCAAAATCCAGCCGAAACTTCGACCTGGGCCGAAACCAGAGTTTCAAAAGATGGAGTGAGACTTGTATTCTAAAAAAAAAAACGTTGAATGAAATTCGCACCTAAAAAAAAAGATCAACTGATTCCACAAGAGGGAAACTTGGAAAATGGAGTGATTATTTTAGTCGCGAGGGTAAATTATTTATTAAAAAAAAAAAGTAAAATGATATGAATTTTGTATAGGAAATTTTAAGAAAGAGTTTAAAAAAAGTTTCGGTTTGGGCCGAAACTAAAATTGAAGCCGAAATTCGGTTTCGGTCGGACCCTAATGTATGGTAAGTAGCAAATTTCCAAACCTCTGATATTTCTTCTAATTTCTGAGAGTTGCAGTTTTATTTAAAATATTTAAGTGTGTAATAAAGTTCTAAGTCAAGAATAACGTCATAGAAATTTATTGAACTTAACTAAAAATTATAACATTTAGTTTTGCTAATTTTATTTTAATTATAACTATCATTTATTTATTAAAATATCGTTTCATATTTAATCTTGAAGATTTCTTTTTTTTTTCACATGCATTATTAACCGTATAAAATATAATTCCGAAATAATTGCCTCAAGGCAAAAAGAATGTTTTATTCAACGGGTTAAAATACGAATAGTAGCAAAAATATTAAATTACTGTATATGTAAAACTTGTTTCTTCTTTTTTAAGATAAAAATATTTAGACACAGTAATACCGCAAAGCTAGGAGAAATTATATCAATGATTTTTTGGCTTAAGAGTAAACAAAAGACCGGGAGTCTTTCTGAAAGAAATCTTTGCTAGCCTAATTCAAATAATGAACATGTGTTACCCGATGCCCCCGGGGCCCTCCGGTCGGTTCCTGGTCTTAAGAGTATTCCGTTTTTTTTATTTCCAGTCTATACCTGGAACAAGGACATCCCTTCCCTGACTCCCGTTTAAACAGAGAGCCACCTCAAATCCACCCCCAAAGATACAAAAACATATCAGATTCCGGAATGCGACAACAAAAGACGTCTTTTGCAAACACAAAGAAAAGAACACTTGAGAACCTGCGTCTAAATCAAAAGATCAGAGAGAAGAAAATCAGATTTTTCAAGTGAGGTGATTATGTTTTAATTATTTTTTTTTTTATTTATTTTCTCGTATAGTAGCCTACTGTATATTAAGAGAAAGTATTGTAATCGCCAAAAAATTCGACTTCGAGATTTTATGTTTCTCCACGTTTTAGACCTCCCTGAGTCAAAAAAAAAAATTGGCATTATGTCTGTTGTGTGTGTGTGTGAACACGATTGCTTAAAAACGCAAGCAGCCAGATCGATGAAATTTGGAATATACTCCTTATACCAAAATTGTAGATTTCTATCAACTTATGGAATAAATACGTCAACCGGAAGTATTACTTTCCCAACTAAGTTATTCAAAAATTTTGAAATTTTCAATTTTCAATATCATGATAAAATACTCTATTTTAAAAAGATTTTATTCTTTGACGTTTTTTCGATTAGTTTTTGAATTAATTTTTCGCTAATTTAAAAAAAAAATCAAATTAATGACACCTGTAGGATTTTGTTATGATTTTTTTTTCAAAATTAGCGAAAAATGTCTTTTGATTAATTCAAAAACTAATCAGTTTTTGAAAAAACGTCAAAGAATAAAATCTTTTAAAATAAAGTAATTTATCATAATATGACAAGAAAATTGAAAATTTCAAAATTTTTGAATAACTTATTAGGTAAAGTAATACTTCCGGTTGACGTATTTACTCCAAAAGTTGATAGAGATTTACAATTTTAGTGTAAGGTGTATATATCAAATTTCATTGACCTGGCTCCGTGCGTTTTTAAGCAATCGTGTTCACACACCTACACACACACAGACATCATTCCAAAAGAATATACGAGGAAGTTAACTTTTGGGGAAGTTATTCCCAAATTATTAATGTCATCATACACTTACGAATGCCATGGCTAGCGCTACTATATGGAAACCTCATTAAATGATTAAATTTTATTATGAGTGAATATTAAAAAAAGCAATTAAAAACATAAATTGAAAATGTTAGGTGATGGCGGTATCGCTTTAACGAAAATTATATCACTAAATAGGCTTACGCTTTGAATTAATCTTATAGAATGTGTCGATGGAATTTTTAATTAAATTTTTCATTTGCCTCTTTTTGAAAAATTCATATAAATATTGAATTTTTTTCATATGAAGTAATCTACTGTATTTATTTGAATAAGATATTAATATTAAATAAATATTTCGATTCGGACTTGACTAGTCATAGATATAGTTAATATGAGTGTATGTATTGTTTTTGGAGGGCCAAGCGCCCCATGGCCCCCGAGAAACGAACCCAGGATGTCGAGTCTTTCGGACGCATCGGTATGCTATCTATCCATTTCTCTTGGCCCACCAACATAAGCCATAGTCATGTTAAATATAAATTTTACATCTTGATCTCTATATCTAATATAGGGCCTATTGACGGAACTAAATATATGTCGACTAAAAAAAATCTGGTGTGACGAACTCGGAACACAACTTTCAATTACCGAATGTAAGAAAAAGTTGTGTGCTGTGCGACCAGTCACATCAGATTTTATATATATTATATATACGTAACACAAATTTAAGTAGGTCTCATCAATATATGTCAATTATTATTACACCATCAAATTAGTTCTGGTAGTTAGAAAGGGCCCTATAATTTTTATTAATCGAGAGATGCCTAGGATTTAGGCAACCAGAAGTGTAAGGGATGAGGAACGAAAGTGAAGAAGAAAGAAGAGGCTTGGTTTTTTGATTAGATTCTTCTTCTGTCCTCGCCCTATTCCCGCGATGCGGGGTCGGCGGACCTTACTTTTTCCCTCCAACCCTATCATGGGTTTTTGCGACCAGAAGACAGGCCGGCCCGTCGCACGGTCTGACGCCTGTTGAAAAGAGGAAGGAAGAGACAGACATACAAAGAACTGAAGACTTCCTGTCCCAGCTCGGGCAGCTCGTGGTCGCCATCCACGTACACAAGATGTGGCCCCTGAGCAAGGTTTTTGATTAGACTAGGAGAAATATGGAAACCAATAGGTGGGAGGGAGTGGGACACAAAACCTCCTCTATTACTTCTGACCAAATAGAAAAAATATGAAAGGGCACAAGTGGGAGTGAAGGAGGAGTTTCATTCTCTCCCTCCATTCGTTTGCGCTACTGGTTGTCTCACTCCCAGGCGTTTCCATGATTTAAAAAAATAGTTAAGATGGGCGTCTCGAGGTGCTAATTTTGGGAGATTCCAGCGGCCACAATTTTGAAGCTAACGACCTCAACTTTTTTTTAAATTAAAGCTAATTAAAATGTCTACAAGACCTTTTTT
>JAKCPI010016299.1:0-12967 GCA_023213315.1 Euborellia annulipes | reverse complement strand
ATAGGAATCCGGGCTCTACTCATGATGATTTTTCTGGCATTTGATTTATTTAAACTTATTTGTTGCCAAAATAAAACTTTTCTCTCTGAAGAGGTGACCCTGACCCTTGGATAAAGAAAAAAGACTCTAAGAGACAATTCCATTATAATTTTCAAGAATGAGTTTCTTTTGTCCCCATTTTCTCTTAAGCTGGATATTTGGGGGAGGCGTTGAATCTGTCCTTTTATCTGATGATCAAATGAATAAAAAAAGCCTTTTCTTTGTTTTTAGGCATTATATAGATGGCCGATAGCAGGAAGATCGTAGACGTATCGAATGAGTTTTCTCCAAACTCCCTGATCTTTTGCTTGTCTTCTTCTTATTATTACTTTCCTTTATCGTCTATTCAAAACATATTTTCCCTTTTCTTACTTTTATTTAATATGATCCTCCCGTTCCCAAACATAGTTTTTTTTTCTAACCTACTTTTTTCTCCCTCTCCCATTTTCATTTTCCTCTCTTAAATTTTTCGCTTACATAGCTTCTTTTCTTTTTTTTTAAGACCATCCGTTGAGAATGTCTCTTGACCCTTTCGCTCGATTTAACCCAAGGCCTTTTTTTTGAGCATCTGATTCTCCCCCTAAACCTTCTTCTTTAACCACCCTTTTTTTTTAGTAATTAGATCCTCTGAAAATCATAAACCAAGTTTTTATATTCATACCGAGAAGAGTGTATCGTAAAATTCAGATTTTTTTTCTCCCTTTTTCTTTTCTGAATCTTGTTAAATAAATAAAAACCATTTAATCTAAATACGTAGGTATATTTTTTAAATACAATACTAACATCCTTTTGTACGTATTTAAAATTTTAACTGCCCCTGGGTGGGACAACAGTGGTAGAGATCTTGCCTCTTGTGCTAGGGGTCAGTGATCTCATTCCGACTCTTCGAGACAAAAATTTATTTCAATTCAATTGGCTATAGGTCTGTTCGTTTCGCTTGCCATTGCAGTACGATTTACACATTTTGCCCTGCATTCTGTTCGTTTCATTTATTGAACGCTAGGTGCACGCTAGCAAAACTTGCAAAACTTGCCCCTTTTGAAATAACATTGTAAGATAGCGTGCACTTTTTACCATGGCAAGTGACACGAACAAACCTTATCAGTCATTTAAAAAAAAAAAAATAGGGACGGCGTATAAATGGCCTCCTATGCCGAAAAAGACCTTACAATAAATAAATTTAAAAAAAATAATGAAAATTTTAATTTTTAAATGAATATTTTTTTTATAATTAACAGATGAAAAAAAATAGAAATTTTAAAATGTTTTTATGAATTTTTATTTTAATGATTTTATTTTAGATGCCGAAGATGATATAAATTTCATTTGTTAACTATTAGAAATTAGGGAAAACTTTTTTTTATTCCAATCGACAGAGAGAAAACAGGCCAATCAACAGAAAAAGGAAAAAGGCATGCCAACCTTAGCTTGGTTAACTCGTGGAGGCAATCATAGGAAATTTTGCATGAAGATAAACTTTAATTTTTAAGGAAACCTCTGAAATAAAAAGGACTAGGAGGCGAAAGCTACTAGAATATTAATACATATTCTCTGAATGATCTCGATACATTCCATATAAGCTTACAGCCTCTACGTATATAATATTATATATCTCTCTACCCGATGGATAATCAAATTTCCTTTGGAGTTGCACTCTAAGGAAATTGATTTCCTATATCGAGAATATGTGAAGTGCTTTCTAATCAATATTAGTTTGACAAATGTAAAGCTTTCATTAAATTTCATTTCTTTCTTTGTTAAATAATAATATAATTAATGAATTTGTTGTTGAAAAACAAAATTCATTATTTATGAGTTCAAAAGATATTAACATCGCCTACGTAAATGTATGTATTGATGAATTTGTTTTCTAAGCTCTATTTATAGCATAATCGTAATGTTAGTCTGTCACACCTGTTTGAATAACTTACAGATGGAGTTCGAAATGAAATTTTACACCTTATTATATAAAATAAATAGGTAATTTGTACGTAAAAAGAGACGGTCTTGTCTCCCGGGGGTGGCATAATAATAATGAATTACTTTTTCGTTATCATTGGAATATCGATTGAGATGTGATGAAATGGGGGATGATAGGTGATGTGCAATGTGTTGTTTATTATTCGGATGTGAATCCAACATACAAACAACATTAAAGCTTCCAAATAATACTCTATATTCTTTTTTCTCCCACCCAAACAGCTTATATTGGATACAAAACAAATACTAATTTATCATTTTAAATTCGGTCACAAATATCCTATACTATATAGACATTTCAACTTGATTATATCCGGTTAAATATACAAATGTATATATTAAATAAGATTTAAAGAGATATACCAGGTGAATATTTTGTCGTGTGAGTCTTATACAGAAACACGGGATTTTAGAAAAAAAAAGTTTCAAGTAAAAATTGTTTGTTATCGAGAGAGGAACCAAATTCCCAGTGGCAAACTTAACCTGCAAAGGCGCCCTAGAACTAGAACTGGGTATATAGGAATAAGGCTCGAAAACAATGAAATTCTATGAGTAGAGGATAATATATTAAATGTAAAATTATTGATTTGATTATTTTAAATATATTAATAAATTGAGATTTGCGTTGATCCTCTTACAACCTCCAATTATTAATTATTTATTTATATTAATAAACTCGAACATGTAAGTTAGGAACCGACCGAAGTTTCGGTTTAGGGAAAAATCCTGGTTTCGGCCAAAATCCAGCCGAAACTTCGACCTGGGCCGAAACCAGAGTTTCAAAAGATGGAGTGAGACTTGTATTCTAAAAAAAAAAACGTTGAATGAAATTCGCACCTAAAAAAAAAGATCAACTCATTCCACAAGAGGGAAACTTGGAAAATGGAGTGATTATTTTAGTCGCGAGGGTAAATTATTTATTTAAAAAAAAAAAGTAAAATGATATGAATTTTGTATAGGAAATTTTAAGAAAGAGTTTAAAAAAAAAGTTTCGGTTTGGGCCGAAACTAAAATTGAAGCCGAAATTCGGTTTCGGTCGGACCCTAATGTATGGTAAGTAGCAAATTTCCAAACCTCTGATATTTCTTCTAATTTCTGAGAGTTGCAGTTTTATTTAAAATATTTAAGTGTGTAATAAAGTTCTAAGTCAAGAATAACGTCATAGAAATTTATTGAACTTAACTAAAAATTATAACATTTAGTTTTGCTAATTTTATTTTAATTATAACTATCATTTATTTATTAAAATATCGTTTCATATTTAATCTTGAAGATTTCTTTTTTTTTCACATGCATTATTAACCGTATAAAATATAATTCCGAAATAATTGCCTCAAGGCAAAAAGAATGTTTTATTCAACGGGTTAAAATACGAATAGTAGCAAAAATATTAAATTACTGTATATGTAAAACTTGTTTCTTCTTTTTTAAGATAAAAATATTTAGACACAGTAATACCGCAAAGCTAGGAGAAATTATATCAATGATTTTTTGGCTTAAGAGTAAACAAAAGACCGGGAGTCTTTCTGAAAGAAATCTTTGCTAGCCTAATTCAAATAATGAACATGTGTTACCCGATGCCCCCGGGGCCCTCCGGTCGGTTCCTGGTCTTAAGAGTATTCCGTTTTTTTTTTATTTCCAGTCTATACCTGGAACAAGGACATCCCTTCCCTGACTCCCGTTTAAACAGAGAGCCACCTCAAATCCACCCCCAAAGATACAAAAACATATCAGATTCCGGAATGCGACAACAAAAGACGTCTTTTGCAAACACAAAGAAAAGAACACTTGAGAACCTGCGTCTAAATCAAAAGATCAGAGAGAAGAAAATCAGATTTTTCAAGTGAGGTGATTATGTTTTTTTTTTTATTTATTTTCTCGTATAGTAGCCTATATTAAGAGAAAGTATTGTAATCGCCAAAAAATTCGACTTCGAGATTTTATGTTTCTCCACGTTTTAGACCTCCCTGAGTCAAAAAAAATTGGCATTATGTCTGTTGTGTGTGTGTGAACACGATTGCTTAAAAACGCAAGCAGCCAGATCGATGAAATTTGGAATATACTCCTTATACCAAAATTGTAGATTTCTATCAACTTATGGAATAAATACGTCAACCGGAAGTATTACTTTCCCAACTAAGTTATTCAAAAATTTTGAAATTTTCAATTTTCAATATCATGATAAAATACTCTATTTTAAAAAGATTTTATTCTTTGACGTTTTTTCGATTAGTTTTTGAATTAATTTTTCGCTAATTTAAAAAAAAAATCAAATTAATGGCACCTGTAGGATTTTGTTATGATTTTTTTTCAAAATTAGCGAAAAATGTCTTTTGATTAATTCAAAAACTAATCAGTTTTTGAAAAAACGTCAAAGAATAAAATCTTTTTAAAATAAAGTAATTTATCATAATATGACAAGAAAATTGAAAATTTCAAAATTTTTGAATAACTTATTAGGTAAAGTAATACTTCCGGTTGACGTATTTACTCCAAAAGTTGATAGAGATTTACAATTTTAGTGTAAGGTGTATATATCAAATTTCATTGACCTGGCTCCGTGCGTTTTTAAGCAATCGTGTTCACACACCTACACACACACAGACATCATTCCAAAAGAATATACGAGGAAGTTAACTTTTGGGGAAGTTATTCCCAAATTATTAATGTCATCATACACTTACGAATGCCATGGCTAGCGCTACTATATGGAAACCTCATTAAATGATTAAATTTTATTATGAGTGAATATTAAAAAAAAAGCAATTAAAAACATAAATTGAAAATGTTAGGTGATGGCGGTATCGCTTTAACGAAAATTATATCACTAAATAGGCTTACGCTTTGAATTAATCTTATAGAATGTGTCGATGGAATTTTTAATTAAATTTTTCATTTGCCTCTTTTTGAAAAATTCATATAAATATTGAATTTTTTTCATATGAAGTAATCTACTGTATTTATTTGAATAAGATATTAATATTAAATAAATATTTCGATTCGGACTTGACTAGTCATAGATATAGTTAATATGAGTGTATGTATTGTTTTTGGAGGGCCAAGCGCCCCATGGCCCCCGAGAAACGAACCCAGGATGTCGAGTCTTTCGGACGCATCGGTATGCTATCTATCCATTTCTTGGCCCACCAACATAAGCCATAGTCATGTTAAATATAAATTTTACATCTTGATCTCTATATCTAATATAGGGCCTATTGACGGAACTAAATATATGTCGACTAAAAAAAATCTGGTGTGACGAACTTGGAACACAACTTTCAATTACCGAATGTAAGAAAAAGTTGTGTGCTGTGCGACCAGTCACATCAGATTTTATATATATTATATATACGTAACACAAATTTAAGTAGGTCTCATCAATATATGTCAATTATTATTACACCTTCAAATTAGTTCTGGTAGTTAGAAAGGGCCCTATAATTTTTATTAATCGAGAGATGCCTAGGATTTAGGCAACCAGAAGTGTAAGGGATGAGGAACGAAAGTGAAGAAGAAAGAAGAGGCTTGGTTTTTTGATTAGATTCTTCTTCTGTCCTCGCCCTATTTCCGCGATGCGGGATCGGCGGACCTTACTTTTTCCCTCCAACCCTATCATGGGTTTTTGCGACCAGAAGATAGGCCGGCCCGTCGCACGGTCTGACGCCTGTTGAAAAGAGGAAGGAAGAGACAGACATACAAAGAACTGAAGGACTTCCTGTCCCAGCTCGGGCAGCTCGCCATCCACGTACACAAGATGTGGCCCCTGAGCAAGGTTTTTGATTAGACTAGGAGAAATATGGAAACCAATAGGTGGGAGGGAGTGGGACACAAAACCTCCTCTATTACTTCTGACCAAATAGAAAAAATATGAAAGGGCACAAGTGGGAGTAAAGGAGGAGTTTCATTCTCTCCCTCCATTCGTTTGCGCTACTGGTTGTCTCACTCCCAGGCGTTTCCATGATTTAAAAAAATAGTTAAGATGGGCGTCTCGAGGTGCTAATTTTGGGAGATTCCAGCGGCCACAATTTTGAAGCTAACGACCTCAACTTTTTTTAAATTAAAGCTAATTAAAATGTCTACAAGACCTTTTTTTGATTTTCGAAAAAATAAATTTTTTTTTTAGATTAATCGCATTAAATAAAAGATATTAAAAAAAAATCTGGTGTGACTGGCCCATGCACACAACTTTCTCTTACCTTCGGTAATCGAAAGTTGTGTACTGTGCTTGTCACACCAGATTTTTTGTGTCGACATGTATTTAGTTCCCGGCAGTAAGGAATATTTGAATTCAGATGTAAAATTTATAAGTATGGGAAAATATTTATATTTTGTTACCAGGGCAACCATTTCTCCTATCTTTTCTATGGAGTACAAGAGTAAAGTGTGCTTCAAATAATTTTGAGGGCAAAACGAGAATATACATTTGAAAGAGCATCTAAAAAATAATTGATTTTTGAATTTTAATCAAAATCGTTAGAGCGAATTTTGAGAAAATCGAAAAAAACTGAAAAAGTACATCAGTAAAGTACTAGTACTCTTTGGCCGATTTTGATTAAAAGCTTATTTTTCCGGTCCCGGGGGGTGTTTAACTTAAATATAAAATTTCAGTCTCATAGCTCAATTCCTTCATGCTTAAAATTTGACACACACCCACACACCCACCCACAGACAGACCATGTCGCGAAAACCACTTTTTTGGATTCAGGGGACCTCAAAACGTGAAGATCCATCAAAATCTCGACATCGAATTTTTGACATGAATCCAATACTTTCTCTCTATATATATATTACATATATACATAGGTAAGAGAAAGTAAAAATCTTATAGATAATTAAATTAGTAATCATTGTGTTAAAAAATAATTATTTTTTACCCTTAAATAATTAGCTGGAATCTTTCAAATGAAATGGAATAAATCCCTTGTAATCCTATGAGGAAAACTAACGCCATCTCTTGCCGCCTAGAGTAACTTGGTAGTCAATCGTGTTCTAACGGTTTTTGGAGACTCGCACCTTAAATGCTTGGATTATCTTGTCCATATTACTTTCTTTTACCTATTTGGATATGTTAATATACTGTACATATATATATGTAGAAAGTATTGTCAAAAATTCGATGGCGAGATTTTTTTCTTATTCTATAGATACCCCTCTGCGACGTAACACTAACTAAGCTTTTGAACAAAATCGATCAAAAAATATCAGTACTTTACATAAATGTACTTTTTCAGTTTTTCCAAAATTCGCTTCAACGATTTTGATTAAATTCATAAATCAATTATTTTTTAGATGCTCTTTAAAATATAGATTTTATTAGCATATATGGAGATTTTTTACTTTCTCTTACCTATGTATATATGTAATATATATATAGAGAGAAAGTATTGGATTCATGTCAAAAATTCGATGTCGAGATTTTGATGGATCTTCACGTTTTGAGGTCCCCTGAATCCAAAAAAGTGGTTTTCGCGACATGGTCTGTCTGTGTGTGTGTGTGTGTGTGTGTGTGTGTGTGTGTGGTGTGTGTGTGTGTGTGTGTGTGTGTGTGTTCAATTTTAAGCATGAAGGAATTGAGCTAGGAGGTTGAAATTTTATATTTAAGTTAAACACCCCCGGGACCGGAAAAATAAGCTTTTAATCAAAATCGGCCAAAGAGTACTAGTACTTTACTGATGTACTTTTTCAGTTTTTTTCGATTTTCTCAAAATTCGCTCTAACGATTTTGATTAAAATTCAAAAATCAATTATTTTTTAGATGCTCTTTCAAATGTATATTCTCGTTTTGCCCTCAAAATTGTTTGAAGCACACTTTAGTCTTGTGCTTCATAGGAAAGATAGGAGAAATGGTTGCCATGGTAACAAAATATAAATATTTTCCCATACTTATAAATTTTACATCTGAATTCAAATATTCCCTACTGCCGGGAACTAAATCTATGTCGACACAAAAAATCTGGTGTGACAAGCACAGTACACAACTTTCGATTACCGAAGGTAAGAGAAAGTTGTGTGCTGTGCGCCAGTCACACCAGATTTTTTCATATCTAACTATTTATACTCTCTGACTGTGACACGATTATACTCAATTAGTATAGATATTTGGTGATGTAGTAAAAAAACACCTACACAATAAAAAAAATTTTCAATATTTAAACAAAAGATAAAAGCGAAACAAAAAATTGATTTTAAAAATTTTAATGATGAGAGTTCGTTAATTTTATTTACTCATATCCAGTGACCTGTTATAATTTTTGTTTGCCAATAAAATTTATATATTTATTTATTTTGGGATTAAAAGTTTTTTTAAGCTCTCAAAGAAAGTATTTTTAACAAGAACTATTGTATAATTTATTAAATACGTGATAGAGTAAATAGTTTCTTCTATTTCTCGTTGAAAGGGAAATTTGTAATTATTAATCCGAATCGAATTTAACTTGATGGCGAATGAGAATTCTAATTAAATCTCTTGCAGTGGTTTTGTGGCAGGAAATTGAGAGGCCTTCACTTCCGATAACGCCCTCTAATTGGGGGTGGGAGGGTAGAGTAGTGATAAAATATAACTAAATGGGATTTATAAAACCTATTATTAAACAGTATAAACAAAATTGATGATAGAGTAATCGGCATTTTTACTGGCCTTCAGTAATTAAAAGTTATGTTCTGTGCTATGTACCTGATTTTTTGTGTCGACATATTCGGTTTCTAAATTATGGAAGGCATTTTTCCAGAGGAAATCGCTTTTTTATATCCTAAAAAAATTTTATCCTTATTTTGTTGAAGAGTTTTCTCAAGTGGCAATAAATTTTTCAAACAGGCAAATGAACTTAAATATAAACACAAGAGCACTATAACATTTCGGTGTATGCGTTTTTTATAAATATATCTATGTCCTTAGAGAGAATACCTTGAACAAGAAAATAGGATTCTAATAAGATTTAAACTTTCGACCGTTGCTTCTCCTTGAAACATTTTGTAAATTAAATTAAAATTAAATATACAAATTAAACACTAGGTTATTTGTTTCAAAGGCTTTATTAATTAAAAAATTAACAGTATGTATTAGAATGTAATCCCTTCTGATGACAAGTAATTGTCGAAATATGTACTCTTGGTATAGAAGGCAGCACGCTGCCATTACAACCAAGTCCAAACGCTACAGAAAAATTCATCTGTGACCCTAAATTTGCTCCCAAAGGTTTCCTGCATTGAAGATATTTATTTTAAAATTAAAAAGGATTATTTTCTTTTACACATACAGTATTTCATTTAAATAAACAGAGAGAAAAAAAAAATTAGTTGGCTGAAGGAATTCGTTTTGAAACCAACCATCTTTTTATCTCTATAACTTTATATTGCAACAGTCAGTGGGTGTGTGGGTGAGAGGAGATCAAATAAGTAAAGAAGAGAGCAAATCCCCTAGAGAAGAGGTTTTTTTTTGGGTCAGGAGATACGTGCGATCCACATTTTAAAAATAGTGTAGAAAACTATCTCTCTAAAATCTTATATGTTCGGAATTCTTATAAACTTAAAAGGCACAATGCCCGCCTTCGATGGGGTTCAAAGGGTCATAACTGTGTGGTAATTATATTTACACTTTTAAATAAAATATAATGGAATAAAATTATAGGAAGGAGTCTATAAAGATTTCATCTCGGTTAAAAATTATTAAAGAAAGGTGGAAGAAACAAAGATAATTTGGCTCAACAATTATTTAATTTTCAATGTCTACGTTTCGAGGACTATATGTGACCCATCCTCACGACCTTGAAACACAACAATATAACATTTACATATATTTAGATATACATAAGCTTACATATAAATACAACAATACATTTTCATGTATTTAGATAATCTTACAATACACCATAAAAATACAATAATTGTTTGGCCAATTTAAGGTTTTTTCGTCCTCAAAATTATGTTATTTAAGAAATTGAAATTTTCAATTTGGAGGTCTCTCAGTGAGTCATATTATTTCAACTTGATGTTAGCTTCTCAAAAAACCGTTAGAAGACCATTCAGTACCCAGTTACTCTATGCGGCAAGAGATGGCGTTAGTTTTTCCCATAGGCATACAAGGGATTTATTTCATTTCAATTGAAAGAGTCCAGCTAATTAATTAAAGGTAAAAAATTAATTATTTTTTAACACAATGATTACTAATTTAATTATCTATAAGATATAGAGCGAATTTTTTAAAAATATCTTTTATTTAATGCGATTAATCTAAAAAAAAAAATTATTTTTTCGAAAATCAAAAAAAAGGGCTTCTATAATTTGTAGATATTTTATTTATAAATAGCTTTAATTAAAAAAAAAAATTGAGGTCGATAGCTTCAAAATTGTGGCCGCTGTACCTTAATAAATTGGTGATTTATGAATAGAATTTAATTTAATTTCTTCACCTGAGCGCCTGGAGAGTAGGCATCAATAGAACCTGTGACGCGATGCCGGTAGCGGAGGGAAGGCGGCGGCAGCAAAAATAAAGCGAAAAGGGGCAGGCGTCCGGTTAGTGGTGAGGGAAGAGGCACAAAAGAAATTCTCGTCTTAAAGTCCAATTACCTCCCCCTATCTTCCCTTTGTGGACTGTGAGCACTTATTATTAAAAATCAGCTCACTCTACTGTATAGAGATATCGATAGAAGGTAATTTTATTCAGGAAATAATTTGTTCATTTGTTGATATTGCGTCCATTCCACCAATTAATTAGGCATTGAAAGAAGAACGAGAGGTTATGTTACGTTGAAAAAATCAAATCTACGTTTAGGCGTTTGGTGCTTTAAGTGACAAAAAAATTTCAAGGAAGGAAAAAAGAGATTTTAAAAATTTTTGGAGAGACTAATTAGCAGAATCTCTAAAATGTTGTTAGATAAAATTTATACTAAACATTTTTGGGAACTTGTTGAATGCATTTCCATTTTCTTTGGTAAATTCTTTTAAGTTCATCAAATCCTTCTTTTAAATATTGACAAAAGAGGAATTCTACGAATTTATTTTTCTAAGAAATTTAATTTGAAAATGTGTGCTGGCATATTCTTCTTCTTTTGTCCTCGTCCCATTCCCGCGATGCGGGGTCGGCGGTCCTCACAAGATGTGGGCCCCTGAGCGAATGTGCGCTGGCATATTGACGCTATTAAATTAAATATTGTAACAAGTTTCTTAGAGAGAAATTTTAATGGGGTATTATGGGCATAGCTTTAATCCAATTAGAGCTAACCTTGAATCCCTGTTGAAACCAAAATCAAATTATAATTGGCATTTTTTAATCTATTTTAAGCTCCTTCTGGTCATTTAATTTTATTATTTATCGTGTTATTTGCTGATGAATATATTATATATATTGATATACTGTATAAAAATTTTTTTTAGGATTTGAAAAATTAATCTTGTGGATGTTTCTATTGAACAAAAGACTGGAATCAAATTTTTTTAATGGTTTTAATATAATCAGGTGTGATTTATTGTTATGGTCATTGGTTCCGTAACAATGACTAATGGGTGTTAACGATGGGTATTGTAAGTAATCCGTTCGACGCCAAGTTCTCGCATTTGCTCAAATGACTTTCAATAGAAAAAAAATGAACTGGAGAAAAAAATAGACAAATTAAAAGGATATTCTAATAAAATAAAAAAAGTATTTTTATCTATTCGATTAGAATTATTATGAGTTTAATAAAAATAATTTACAAGAGTTTAATCAGAAATGAAGAAATTTTATAATTAGTCCCTGGTCTATATTTTATGTAGATTAATATATTGGAAGTATTTAAATTGGAATATTTTTATATGAGAATAGGAGTGCATTCACTGACAATTGAAAGGAATATTTAAAGCTCTTCTCTTTAAATTATTAAACATAAATCAAAAAATTTTTCATTAACTAATATCTTCATACATTTCCTAGGGATGAAATCGTAACTTCAACAATCAATAACTCAACAAGAGAGAAATTTCGGTACGAAAATAATTTTCCTGTAATTAATCATATAAAATTTGGATTCGAAATTCCAACGGGAAGTTACCCAAATAGAGCGTGACAGACGGACATTAATGAATTATAGATTGGCCTATAGAAGAAGAAGAAAGAATATTAAGCACTCTTTATTTTATAACCTTATTGCCCTATACTCCGTTCTGGATAATAAGTAAAGTAGAAATCTCAATTTGTAAGGATCAATTTTCGCCTTTGGTATACGGAAAGGGAAAAAACAATTTAGAAAAGATTAAAAAAGGATAGCCAACTCCCTCCCTCTCTCTCTCTTCTGGGCATTCGATCTTAATAAACTAAGGTTGAGATTGAAAAAGTTGATTGCTTGGTGAGAGCTTAAAAGTATCGACTTAGATTAAATATTTCATTAATAACTGACCAAGTAAAAAAAAAATTTCCCATTTATTGATTTAGGCTCTACCGAAAGATTTTTTTTTATTTTAATTGGGAAGAGAAAGTACACGAGGCAGTAATAAAAGAGAGCCTTCAGAAGTCGAAGGAAATGTTTCGAATGAAATTTATCCTACTATCTTCAGTCCTTTTATGCTACATGCAATTAGCAAAGCATATTTTTAGATACACGAGAGTCAGTGGCACAATTTTATTTTCTGACGACTGTGTGTGCACAAATACATCTAGCTTCAGTCATCAATGTCCTGATCTGATGATGATCATTCATTGACCAATTACTGTAGATGTATTGTGTACCAGAGGCGTATATAGAATATTTTTTCGAAGAGGGGACCCGAACTCATTTTTAAATATCCCCTCCCCAAATATTTTTAAAATACCGGATACACCTACCTGATCTCCGAGGGGCCCTCTCAATTTTCATAAAATTTAATTTTTCCGTTTTCACCTGAGCCCCGAGGGGCCCGAGCCCTCTCAAAAAAAAAAGTTTTATTAAAAAAACGCTTATACTAAGGTATTTTTAAAATACCGGAAATACAAATATAT
>JAKCPI010016298.1:0-30581 GCA_023213315.1 Euborellia annulipes | reverse complement strand
TATTTAAATTATCATTACCCACAAAGAGAGCATGAGAGCAAAGCCTTGAATGCGAAAAATTCTAGCATTTCGATCTATTTAAACAAATAATTCATTTTATAATTTTAGCTTTTTTATTGATAATTTTTTTATATTTAAATCACAGCCGATTATAAAAAATGTTACTCATTTTATCAATTTAAATAGATAAAAGTATCTCACTGTTATTTAAAAAAAAAAAAAAATCTTTATTATTAATATTATCAATTAATGACCATTGTCACACAACAGAGCGGCATAGAAATTGCTTAAAACCTATGCAATCAGTATGAAAAAATTAAGAGCCCTTTGACCGTATTTTTTTTTATATAGGATTTCTCCACTATCAGTCTTTTTTGCCAAATTATTAACAATCGCCAATGTGACCACATTATCAAAGTTAAACTTATGCTTTAATTCAGCTTGGAACCTATTTTCTAAGTAATTTATATGAATTTTAAATTGAAATTTAATTTTTGATTTTAAAACATTAAGGTCACTTTATGCCATAGATTCAATTTTGTTTTGGTAAATATAAAGAAGATATTTATATGTGACCGTCCACATGAAAAGGTATCAAACTGGGCTAAATTTTCAGAAGGGCCGATTTACTAAAAAAGTTCAAAAAAATCGATTTTTTTTTATTACCTACTGATTCGATTCTCTAGTTCTTCATCTTATATGATGAAATATTCGATTCATCAGAATCTATTTTTCCTTACTTCCGGTAATTTAAAGGTACATTCTGTTTACCAGAATATAAATATAAATCAAATTTTTAAATATTCATTTTTAAAATTTTATACTAAAAATTTAATTTAATTCCCAAAAAATATTTTTTTTTTAATTTCGGGAGGGGGTTATTACCCCTTTTATCCCCCCCTTGTTTCCGACCTTCCTTTCTTGACATTTATTGGGGTATGTGTTTCTTTTCGTATCTTGTTATAAAATGTTTATTTTTGTTTTAGGCAAAACTGTTAAAACATTTTATTTATATATATATCCTGTATATATGTATAATTTTTTGTCCTGAAGATGGCCACTATTGAGACCGAAACGTCGACCCAATAAAATATTTAAAGAAAAAATTTAGTGTCTGTCTCTCCTTTCCTTCATTGATATTTACTTTAATTTGTTCACAAATTTCAACATTATTGAAAAACTTATCAAGTAAACGTATTTAAAGGTAATGATACAGATCTAAAATTTTAGTGTAAGATAATCACGCATTTGTAGAGTGTACGAAAAAGCCTAGAGAAAGTCATTCCCAAATTTTTTTTAAAAGCCTTTTTGAGGTTTTATTTATTTAAAAAAAAATTAGTACATAATTGATAATTAATACAAGTTAAGGAGAGGCTAGAGAGGATGAGATATTTTTTTATAAAAATTTATATAAATCCCCTTAAGAAGTGAATCAAAAATATTTAAAGAACCAAACTGTTCTATTTCCTTTCTTCATTATTTGGCCAGAATATTTTAAGAGAATCGATTTGATTACCTTTAGGCAAAGCTTTTAATAGCTTGAATATCGGCGTTTCTTGAATACGACGATAAGCATTAAAGAAATGAATCGACGGCAAAAATGGATCACGTTCATATTCATCTCGTTTCATCTCCATCAAGTGAACATTCACTGCTCTTTCATGCTCATCTAAATCATTTCCTTTGGTTTTTTCATCACCATCTAAGAGCAATCTTTCCCGAGCCTTCCAATAAGAGTCCTCATCGAGAACCGATCCCGAAATATAAGAAACCAACGCGAGAAGTAAAAACAAACAGAATCGTTTCATGACTGTCGATTAAATGGAATGAGATATTTTAATCACATTTTATATCTATATCAGCCGGACGGATATTATAATCGCAATTATATATCTTTAGTAGCCACAGATATCTATTATGTAAACACATTCTGTATGCCATCTTATAAAAATTAGATTTGTAAACTATACTTGAATATTTTAAGAATACAAACAACGTAAAAAAAAGAGACAAAAAAATTAAAATTCTAATTAATAGAGAGTAGGCCTATATAAAATTCTTGTCGCAGAGATTAAATAGAGTTAACATAGCCAAGGAAAAATTTTGTAAAGGGAGGCCTACACACAACAAATTTTTCATTATGAAATTTTATTATTACACATGGATTGAATGTAAAAAAAAAATAATAAGCCTATAAAAAAATTTATTTTCTTATATCAATGTAAGAAAAAAATCTTGATGTCATTAAGATTAAAATCAAGATACAGTATTATTTAATTATATTTTTTTATTTAATTGATTAGATTAAAATTATATTAAGCCTTCGTGTTTGGAAAGATATCACAAAATAATGATAATGAAAAACTAATTATAATACATTTGTATAAAAATATAGGCAACATGAGGAACATAGAAACGAGGCCTCCGATGCCAAGAACGAAAAGAGCTAGGAGGATGGAATTTTTTATTTAAAGTGCGCGTCTCGAAAAGCCGTTAGAAGACGATTCACTACCGAGTTACTCTAGGATACAAGAGATGGCGTTAGTTTTTCCCATAGAGATACAAGGGATTTATTTCATTTCATTTGAAAGATTCCAGCTAATTAATTAAGGGTAAAAAATTAATTATTTTTTAACACAATGATTACTAATTTAATTATCTATAAGGTATAGAGCGAATTTTTAAAAAATATCTTTTCTTTAATTCGATTAATCAAAAAAAAAATTTATTTTTTCGAAAATCGAAAAAGGGCTTCTATAAGTTGTAGATATTTTAAATTGCTTTAATTTAAAAAAATTTGAGGTCGATAGCTTCAAAATTGTGGTCGCTGAAATCTCCCAAAATTAGCACCCCGAGACGCGCCACCTTAAGTAAGATACCCCACTGGGACGTGACACTAAGCTTTTGAATAAAATCGGCCTAAGAGTACAAGTACTTTACTGATATAATTTTTCGGCATCTATGACTCATTTAGACACCGTCCTTATTTATTTAAATTGATTGGTAGTTTAAATAAATTTTTGTCGCATGTCCGTAACCCTTGGTACAAATGCTAACCACTACACCAAGGCCCGAGGACCATGATTCAATAAAAACAAGCACTACATCAAAATTCCGATGCTTGAAAGCACATTGTACATTTAGCAACACGGTATGGTTGCTTCCTATTAAAATAAATAAATAATAAAAAAAAGTTATTTTCTAAGATCTATCTTCCCACCCCCACGGAGATGGGCCCCCATGGATGGGTGGATTAAGAAATAACAATTTGAATATAATATTTTTGAAATTGAAGTCGATCTCTTATGGCGTAGGGCATTTCAAAGACTATTATGAAGCATTTTAGGGATGGTGGCGTTCAATTTTCCTCAATTCGGCTGCAAAAAGCGGTCTAGAATTTTGATTAGCGCGTTGCTCTGGTCCAGATGTAGCATCCACCCTTCTCTCTTTTTCTCTCACTCATATCAAGTCGGTGCGGTCAAGGCGAAAATACTCAAGAGACCGAGAGCTCAAAGCTCGGGGCTCAAAGACGAGCGAATTCATTTTATTCATAGAACATTTACGTGAAGCCTTCTTCGTAGAGAAGAAATAAACTTGTGTTGTCCCTCTGCCATTTTAGAATGGGGTGGGCGTGGAACGTCTATAGCTATATAATTTCTCATGGGATTCTATAATTCACTCCCGCTTCACCTTGTGAAAGTGCCTTGAGAGGACTATAAAATTGTTATATAAATCAAAAACGAAAGTAATTATGTATATTATACTAATATTTGTGCCTCTCATTCATTTTGTAGAATTTTGTGAACCAAAAGCTTAAATTATTTATGTTATGAATCAGATGCAGGCAATCTTATCGACATTTTGGCATGTCGTTCCCTTCTACAGGCTTTTGAAAAATTTCTTTATGAAAAATTGTTTTCAGGGGTGTATAAATTCGTTCGCCTATTCTTTTTTTTTAACATCATAGATTCAAATACTGTACATTTAATTAATTGGTATAATTTAAATAAATATTTGTGAATGTGAAGCGATAGGCCAAAAAATTCACTTTAGCTGATTTTCATACTTGCTCATAAAAAATTATTAAGTATTTTAAAATTCCTGATTAAGGACATAAACTAATTAATTAATCTTAACTCTTTTTGCAGATGGAATTCAAGAAAGACGAAAAAAAAAGCAAAAAACTTATTTTTCCTGATGGAATTTTATTGATCGACGACCAGTATGTGCACAAGATCTCTGTTTAGGTCACAAAGGACAATTATCAGCTCTGGAATTTTTTAAAAATATATAAATATTACATCGTGTGACATATTAATTTATTTTTATAAAATTTGATTCTGTTTTTATTTCAGATAATCTTTTAACATATTATTATATTATCATAGGACCATCAGGTCCGTAATCATATATTACCAGACCTGATGATGGTCCTCCGAAATCAGTCATCTTGTGTACATGCTACATGCTGGTCGTCGATCAATAAAATTCCATCTAGAAAAATAAGTTTTTGCTTTTTTTTTATCTTTCTTCCAATCCATCTGCAAAGAATTCTCGAAGAGTACACTTTCAAAATATTTTTTGAACGTAATAATCTCCTTTTTTGAGATTAATCTTAAGCTCATTTTGGTCTTGAGAGGTAGTCTTCTGGGTCTTAGGACATCTGTCTTGCTTAATATCATAGAGGATTTTCTGTCCTAAACAATAAACAATTATTTTCATTATATTGGTTACCAATTAATAAAAACGGAATTTAATTGGCCTCAGAGGCCAAAAAATTTGTTTTTATTATTATAATAACAGATCTAATGTATTTAAAAAAATAAGCTCTATACGGTAGTAAATTTCCATTTTTCTTTCTAAATAGGTTTGTAACAAAAATTAGCTTTTTCTTTGAAGGATCAGGACTCTATCAACTTCATTATAATAACAAATTTATTATTATTATAGGTTTATAAAGCGCTCTCAGTTAATACATTTATTCGACACACACAAGCTTCATTTGATTTATGACCAAGAATTTGTTTAAAATATTCAAAAAGCTGCGTGTTTTGAACTTGCATTGGAATTTGGCACCTGTTGGCATATGCACTCACTTTGCGCATTCAAATCGCGTCCAAGGTCAATCAGATGCTCTACCAACAAACAATCTTGAAATATAGTTATCTTCTAGAAAGGACAGACAACCTGTTTATTTTTATTTTTAAGGAAATCGAAAGTAAAGAAGCCATTTGCATTGGTAATCACTTCAATTAAAAGAGCCACACACTATCGCATTAAAAATGCAATGCAATGGGGCGGGCGAATTAATTCACAGGGGACGCGGGCAGTCGTTCTAATTATTTTAAGAATTTCTTAAACGAGAATCTTGGAATGAGATTTCGACTGAATAAGTGAAATTAAAAAAAAAAAAAAAAAAAGAAATATGATAATATAGGTTTATAAATAAGCTATATCCAATCCAGTACTTCTTTCTAAAGTAATTTAAAGTAACAAAAATTCTTGAGTTTTCTAATTTTTGAACAGAAAGAACAATAGGTGGCCCAGATGAAGAAGACTGTTGAACATTGATAGAAACAATTTCCCATAATATATTGTAAAGTCTTAATTAAGGTCTTTAAGCTTATAGGTGCCAAAAAAAGACTATAAATTAAATAAAAAAAAAAAAAAAAACAGTTAAAATTTAAGTGGCTTTTAAAAAATAGACTTATATCATTATAGGATTTATCTTGATTAGTTGAGTTTTTAATTATTATTTTTATCTTATCATAATATTCATATATTGACGTAGGTCTATAATTTATTTGCATTAATACTTCCTTCTGAAATGAATATTAAAATGCTGTAAAATTGATGTTCAATTTTTCTTAAATTCTTGTAAATAAATCATCTCACAATTGGAGAAATTAATTTTTGATAGATTGCTGAACCAACCTAATTTATTTTATTTTAATAATACTTTATTAAAGTATTAACCAGGCTGCTACATAGACTTGGTTAAAAACACAAATGTCATTGGACCTGTACATATGTATATTTTCACACACTAGGGCTACTTTTACTTAACTATACGAAATAATTAGTAATAAAATTTTTATAGGTTTATAAATTTTACAAAAAGATGTCAGTGGCTCTTTGTTCATACAACAGGAGAAGGAGCAGGTGCAGCCAAAAATAAAAAGCCTCCGATTTTTGCAATCCAACGAGACGTTTTGGGCATGGACGTAACTAGGGGGGTGCCGGGGTGCCCCCCCCCCCCAGCAGGCTCGTGCCCCCCGACCAGAAAGCTCCTTGCCTCAAGAAAAATTGAGAAAATATGGGGCTTTCCAGGCCCCCCGGAGTACAGCTGGTCCCATGGCCCTCCCCAGCGAGGATGGCTGGTCCCATGGCCCCCCCCAGCCAAATTCTCTAGTTACGCCCATGGTTTTGGGATAATTTTATTATTCATTTTCAGTCCTTTAAAATTGTTATTGTTCCGGAGTTGGTCATATGGGTATAATTTATGTATCATAACGTGCCAATGAGAACTAAATAAGTAAGAGGGAAGGATTGAAGATGGGGACAATAATATTATCTCTAAACATCTCGTTAAATTGTAAAAATCGGAGGCTTTTTATTTTTAGATGCACCTGTTCCTCCTATTGTATAAATTTTACATATTGAATTCTAATACAATATATCTGCGGAAACTAAATATATGAGGACACAAAAAGTCTGGCGTTCCAAGCACAGAATACAACTTTCAATTACCAAAGGTAAGAGAAAGTTGTGAGCTGTGCGACCAGTCACACCAAATTTGTTTAATGCTAATACCAACAAACCTTTATTTTTTTTTTTGTAATTCCTCCAATGAATAGTGAAAGATAGGTAGATGTATAATTGAGTACGAAGTTTTAATAGATTTTTGACAACCAAAAGTAGATGAACCAGGTTTAATAAATATGGACGGGCATCTTTTATCGATGCTAAAAGTCAAACTATTGATATAATAAAATAAAGTTTTCTGAATATTATAAATGATCATCAAAAGAAAAAATCTTCAAATTTAAACAAATATAATTATCTTCCAGATTCAGGATGTTCAAATTAATGTTCTGGGAACATAGTAATAAGAATCAAAATCAACCATTTTTTGATGACATGGGACTCAATCCGGTGGGGACCTTGGTGTTCATGTGAGCGTTTCGGGTAATAAATAGCCATACCATGACGGCCTCCTCCTCGATTCCATTGGTGTAGAAAGGGTCATGGTCTGCTGAACGAACCGGAACCGCCCTTTGGTCACCACATTGTGTGTCTAGAAGAAGCGAGCAACCATTCATCAGAACACGCAAAAAAAAGAACAGCCGGTTCGATATTTGCACTTGAAACGCCTCTTATATAACATCCATCGAGATAAGGTTAATTAAATAGAGAAACGAGCGTTGTCCTTCCAATCGCGATATGCCCTGATAGAGTGACACTCGGTGACTCAGTTCATTTTATTTTATTGTTGCTCATATCTAAAGCTGATTATTTATTGGTATATCAATGGGAAGAAAATTGTGTTGCTCTTTTATCATTTACAATCTTCATCTAATAGTTTTCATTAATTAAATCTCTCTTCACAAATCGTTATTTGCTTTATATTAAGAAATGCTTTCTATTATAATTTATTAATAGTGATGATGTGGAAATTCTGAAAATTCATGAGTTATTTTCTGTGTTGTGATTAAAGAGGTAAACTTTGTTGCCGTGAATTTTATAACCCAAATGAATACTATAATATGATTTTTTTTTTGTTTTTTGGAATGGGTGCATAAAGTCCGAAAACCTATAATGACCAGTGGTCACATGTAGCCAGGAAGAAAATAAAAACAAAAGGAGAGGCATAAAAGGGGAACTCAACTGCGGGAACTGAGAAGATGCCTGTTGAGATTAGACTTGAAAGTCTGAAGATTGTAGGTTTTGGAGAAGATAGACGCAGAGAACTTGTTCCAATCACGGGAGGTCATGGGGGACAAAGGAAGATTGGAATTGACTAGTTCTGATTATATTAATATACCGGTAGTGTTAATATTAATTAAGAACGAGAGGTAATAAGATTTGTAAAAAAAAAAAAAAAAAAAAAAAAAAAACGAGGGAGGAAAAGTTTAACAGAATACTTCCGAACAGATATACTGGTATAGATGTTGAAGAAAGAAAAACATGAAGATTTCAGCCAATGAAAGCCTCATCTTGTGGGTACGTGGATGGCGACCAGGAGCTGCCCGAGCTGGGACAGGCACTCCTTCAGTTCGTTTGTATGTCTGTCTCTTCCTTCCTCTTTTCAACAGGCGTCAGATCGTGCGAAGGACCGGCCTGTCCTATTTCTTCCGGTCGCAAAAACGCATGGTAGGGTTGGAGGGAAAAGAGTGAGGTCCGCCGACCCCGCATCGCGGGAATGGAGCGAGGACAGAAAAAGAAGATGTCTCAACATATCTTTGATAATGCCTTTATGCATTTTTTTACAAAGTTATTATAGAAATAGAAATTTTTACAAATAGTTGAATATTAATCTCAAAACCGGAATCACTTGTATCTAAAAATACTTTGGATGTATTTTTCAAATAAAGATTAATAAATGAAAAATTAATAGTTAAATATTTTCGAGATTTATATATTTGAATTAGATATTAGTATTCAAAACATCTAGATTCTTTTCGGATTTAAGTCATAGAGATATATATCTAACAAAGCTGTGTTATTTATTGGCGAGGCCAAACATCCAAACAACACGCCTATGCCCCGAAAGGTTGGAGATCCTGGGTTCGATTCCCGAGGGCCATGGAATGTTTGGCCTCGCCAATAAATAACACACAGCTTTGTTAGAAAAATTAATAAATTAATGAAAAAATTCTTTGCTTTTCTCGATGCCTTTCATTTATTTTAATCATCATATATTAAGAAAATATTTGGTATCTTTAAAGATTAGCTCTTAACGTCAAATTTTTCAATTATTCCGGAGAAAACACTGAAATAAGATGGCTCGAAAGATTGCTTCTTTTATTTCAACTAAAATTCGTTAATTTTAAACAAATTATTATAAATTATTATAAATAAATGATTAAATGTAAAAAAAAAAAACTCAAAATTTGAAGTTGTTTTTTTTTTAGTAAAAAACATCATGTTGTTAGCTCAGAAGCACGCTAGGTGTAGATTGTGGTAGAATTAATATTTTCCTAATTTAAAATAAAAACAAATATTATTTATACAACTTTTTGTTATAAGCTTTGACTTAATGTTTGCTCAAATAGAATTCCGAATAACATAAATATACTAATAATTTGGCGAGGGCAATAGAATAAAATATATAGATCTATATTTAAAAAAATTAAAAACATTAATTTATAAGCACATGGGTTAAAAAAGAGCTCCAATGGCCACAAGTGTCATTTGTCACATTGTCATATTAAAGAATTTTTAAATATAATTATTTAATTTCTTTTTAACACTTAATTATTTGATTTATTTTTAACACCATCCCTAAGAAAAGTTCTTGAATATTTAATCTTGACCTTCGAAATGTATAGAGATATTTATTTCCCGGGTGAACGGAATAACTCCGCTGGCTGGCCGAATTCTCCGGCGGGATTCGCATCCATCGGGACGGCCAAATCATCCCTAGGGATCACGATAGAAAAATTATTGAAAACTGTTTCACAATACAAATAAAAGAAATTTTTAAATAAATAAATGGAGTAATAATAGTTTCTACTTTTATAAATTCATCAATTTAATTAAGATCTGAAACAGTAAAAAATGGCGGATTTCACAAGTATTTTCAGAAGTAAAAAAAAATCTGGTGTGACTGGCGCACAGCACAGAACTTTCTCTTACCTTCGGTAATCGAAAGTTGTGTACTGTGCTTGTCACACCAGATTTTTGTGTCGACATATATTTAGTTCCCGACAGTACGGAACATTAGAATTCAGATGTAAAATTTATAAGTATGGGAAAATATTTATATTTTGTTACCATGGCAACCATTTCTCCTATCTTCCCTATGAAATACAAGAGTAAAGTGGTCTTCAGAAGATTTCAATCGCAAAATGAGAATATACATTTTAAAGAACATCTAAAAAATAATTGATTTTTGAATTTAAAAAAAAATCGTTGGAGCAAATTTGAGAAAATCGAAAAAAAGCTGAAAAAGTACATCAGTAAAGTACTAGTACTCTTTGGCCGATTTTGATTAAAAGCTTATTTTTCCGGTCCCGGGAGGTGTTTAACTTAAATATAAAATTTCAACCTCGTAGCTCAATTCCTTCATGCTTAAAATTGAACACACACACCACCCACCCACCCACCCACACACCCACCCACAGACAGACCATGTCGCGAAAACCACTTTTTTGGATTCAGGGGACCTCAAAACGTGAAGATCCATCAAAATCTCGACATCGAATTTTTGACATGAATCCAATACTTTCTCTCTATATATATATTACATATATACATAGGTAAGAGAAAGTAAAAATGATCATCATCAGTTTTTTACTTTCTCTTACCTATGTATATATGTAATATATATAGAGAGAAAGTATTGGATTCATGTCAAAATTCGATGTCGAGATTTTGATGGATCTTCACGTTTTGAGGTCCCCTGAATCCAAAAAGTGGTTTTCGCGACATGGTCTGTCTGTGTGTGGGTGGGTGGGGGTGTGGGTGGGTGGGTGGGTGGGGTGGGTGGGTGGGTGTGTCTGTGTTCAATTTTAAGCATGAAGGAATTGAGCTACGAGGTTGAAATTTTATATTTAAGTTAAACACCCCCGGGACCGGAAAATAAGCTTTTAATCAAAATCGGCCAAAGAGTACTAGTACTTTACTGATGTACTTTTTCAGCTTTTTTCGATTTTCTCAAAATTTGCTCCAACGATTTTTTTTAAAATTCAAAAATCAATTATTTTTAGATGCTCTTTAAAATGTATATTCTCATTTTGCGATTATCTTCTGAAGACCACTTTACTCTTGTATTTCATAGGGAAGATAGGAGAAATGGTTGCCATGGTAACAAAATATAAATATTTTCCCATACTTATAAATTTTACATCTGAATTCAAATGTTCCGTACTGTCGGGAACTAAATATATGTCGACACAAAAATCTGGTGTGACAAGCACAGTACACAACTTTCGATTACCGAAGGTAAGAGAAAGTTGTGTGCTGTGCGCCAGTCACACCAGATTTTTAAACAAACACATCAGAGTATTTTTTAAATTCGTTCATATTGGTAATCTTTGGGGGGAGGGGGCTAAAATTTTTTATCATAAAAGATTAAAAAAAAGCTCAAAATATTTAAAAAAATTATATCAAATTTTTTTTTAAAGAGATAGAAGAACTTTATTAAGGTGCGCGTCTCGGGGTGCTAATTTTGAGAGATTTCAGCGGCCACAATTTTGAAGCTATCGGTCTCAAATTTTTTTTAATTAAAGCTATTTAAAATACCTACAACTTGTAAAATATCTACAATTTATAGAAGCCCTTTTGATTTCGAAATCTTTTTTAGATTTATCGAATTAAATAAAAAGATATTTAAAAAAAATCACTCTATATCTTATAGATACTTAAATTAGTAATCATTGTGTTAAAAAATAATTAATTTTTTGCCTTTAATTAGCTGGAATCTTTCAAATGAAATGGAATAAATCCCTTGTATCCCTATGGGGAAAACTAACGCCATCTTTTGCCGCCTAGAGTAACTCGGTAGTGAATCGTCTTCGAACGGCTTTTCGAGACGCGCACCTTAAAAGAGAGTGTTTTAATTTGCAAATTCATGTCGATAGTTCAAATTTAAAATTTGAGGTTTTTAAATACATTTCTGAATAATAAGTTAACAAACTCAAAATGGAATAATATAAAGTAACTATGCCAATAAAGGTTAAAATAAAAAATTAAAAAATGCCAAATGTTTAAATGAAATAAAAAATTATAATTATCTTGATAAAATATATAAAATAAAAAAGTTTCTCAAACATAAAATCAGAACAAAGCAATCGCCAACTTCATCACACAGTCTCATATCCTCATATAATCAAGTTTGTATAATTGTTGCCTTGTTTTTGTTTGAACTTTATGATGTTTTGCCTTCATTTTGTTTTATATATTTTCTAAAGGGATATAGACTATTTTATAAACTTTATATTTTTATATTTACATGTATATTTAGGTTTTTTTTTTTTTTTTAAAATTCCACTTTTTCTCATTCACACTCACACCCTTACACTTCTTTTCGGCAACTCAGGCCATATAAGACTTTGACAAAACCGTTATTTATTTAATATACATATATAGGGTCCAGGCATTCTTATTTAAGCCATTTGGTATCCAAATGGATTAAATAAAATCATCACTCCTGGGGTCCAACCCCAGTTTGTATATGAGGTTAGCACCAACCTCTCACCATCCCCAGCGTATATTTAGGTTAATATTTGTATTGTATTGAATTTGTTAATAGTGTTTTTTTGTGTTTTTTTTTTTAATTATGTATTTTTATATATTGTATTACTGTTTTGTATAGCATGTATTTTATAAAAAATATACTTCTATGACAGGTAGTCAGAGGAAAAATAAAAAAAAAAATAAAAAATTTTTCTGTCTATTAGCTTCTTCTATAGAAGGAAAACTTGACTTATAAAATATCAAAATCTTTTTTATATTAAAATTTTTCAAAATATTTTTTTTTTTCTTTAAAAAAAACACTCACTTTTTTCTCATTCACACTCACATTCACACACACATACACACAGTCTTTTCGGTAACTTAGGCCATTTAAGACTTTAAACGATACTCGTATTTATATAATATATATTTATTTGGGGTCCAGGCATTCTTATTTAAGCCATTTGGTATCCAAGTGGCTTAATTAAAATCATCGGACTGCCTGGGGTCCGAACCCGCGACGTTTGGTATACGAGGTTAGCACGCTAACCTCTACGCCAAGCCCCGAGGGCTGAAATATTTGTTAGATATTTAAGGATTTCAAAAAAAATTTGGTGTCATGGGCTATATTAAAAAAGCAAAAATAATTTTTCCACTATGTATTAAAAAATTGACGTTTGTTTCAATTAAGTTAATTCCACTTTGAAACAATTTAATTAAAAAAAAAAAAAATAATGTCTACTTTAAAGTGCTTAATTATTCGATTAATTTTTCATACCCTCTTCTTAATTATATTCTCCGACATGTGTGGAATATTCAAAAATCCGAGACACTACAAGCCGCTCTATTATTATCATAAAATTTGCTCTCTTACTAAAGATTTAATATGTTGATAAGCTTTCAAAATAAAACAAAAAATAAAAAAAGGGTCTTTAAAATAAAACATAAATTTTGCATAATATACCTAGCTAGAACTTTTATACAACGAAATTACTCTTAATAAATACATTAAGTTAAAATCATCATATTTTATATAAATTAAAAAATAAAAAAAATTTTAAAAAGGAAATTTCATGGACGAAAGAAGAAAAGAGGAGTGTAATAATCATAAAAATTTGTATACAATCTTGTAATAAAAGGTAAGCATTGGTTAACAGAAACAATCATCTTGTTTAAGGTTAGGCTTTATCAGATGTTAAGGAAGAATTAAAATTAAAATTAGAAGAGATTAATGGGAATATAAAACAACAAAACTAAACGGAAAGTAAAACAAAATCTGGGGTGACTGGTTGCTTAGCACACAACTTTCTCTTACCTTCGGTAATCGAAAGTTGTTTTCTGTGCTTGTCGACACATATTTAGTTTCCGACAGTACGGTATGAGGGCAGGTCAATAAGTCCGTGACTATTAACATATATAGGTAAGAGAAAGTAAAAAATATTTTAGAGCCATTTATTTTGCACCTCTTAAACGTGGTGTCCTGCGGCAGCTGCCTCACCTTTCACTAAGGCTCCAGTAAAAAAGGGATTATTGGAAATTGGTTTGACACAACATATGTTTAATTTATAATTTTTATTAATAACTCTCTCTCTCTCTCGCAAGATTGAATCGGTGGTAGGCCTATATAGAAAGAATTTGCATAATTGGCGAAGGCACACGTTTCGCGTTTGTATTTGTGAGTGTACAATATATATGAAGGGAGAGAAACTCTTGATTAGAATTGCAATAGGGAGGCACCTTGCAATTCGGGCCTCCCCCTTCCCCTCATTCTAATGTGTTATTCAAATGGGTTTGGTTTGTCAATAGATTGCTAATAACTCTATAGCGATTGAGGATGCTTGGTGGGAGAAGCTTTTTCAAATGATGGAGAACAGGATGATTGGATGGCATGGGTGTTGCTAATCATCTTGTTGAAGGGGGTAGCCTACTATTTGCAAGTGGGGTCCAGACTACACTGGCAAAAAAAAATTTGATGTGTCTATTTCGACGGTATGTACAGAAAATGTTCTTTAAGACGATCTGGAAATTTTCACTCATACTCTGATAACTTGCTCGATATGGTACCATTGTGTTCCTCTAGAATGCCTATACGATTTCTTTTTTCTTGATTTTTACTTGACAAAGAATCATTAAGACATTAAGTTTCATATTTTCAACTTCAACCAGTGGCGTAACGTACGCCCCCGCAGACCCCGCGATTCGGGGGGGGGGGCCCTCGGGCCGGGCTAAAAAACTGTAGTTCGGATAAAAACGAAAAAATGTAGATAAAAAAAAAAATAATGAAAATTTCTCGGGGCCGGGGCTCAGGGTTCAGGGATATACGGTATTTTAAAAATATTTTTTGTATGGTCTAATAATGGGGCCCGAAATAAAGGCTTGCCCCCGCAGAATGGGGCCCAGCTAAAAAACGTTACGCTAGTGACTTCAACTTAATGCAAAATAAACAAAAACCACTCAAAATTATAAATATTTTATAAAATATCCTATAAATTACAATCAGGTCGTTTGAACAAAAAACACTCCCCATAAAATGACATCGATAATAAGTAGGCCTATTATACGGTTTGGAGAATAAAAGTTAAGCAACATTAAGGGGAGGGGGTTCAGGAGCGACGTCTAAACGTACTTTAAAAAAAACTAGACTATTATAAGAAATTTTTCAATGCGTTTTTTTTTAAATGAATTAAATTCATAAGAGATTATTGGGATATCGAGCTATAATGTTTTTAATGACTTATTAAAAAATTATCGTAATTAATTTTTTTGTTATTATGAAAATACAAAAAAAACAATCAGTCCCAATAATCTTTAATTTTTTTTAAATTTAAAAATGATTTTATTGTTATTATTAATCACATACTAATTAAGAAATTTTTAAAATAAGCTTAGATGATTTATTTAAAATTCAACTGTCAAATTAGTTCAGCATTCTTGCAATAGATGGCAGGCTAGTCTAACAGACGATATAGTATTAGCCTATATCTGGCCTATATTTATATATTTTTATGCTATTATAAAAGATACATAATATATAATAACATTTATAAAGTATTTATTGTTAAAAGATCAATGAAAATCAACCAAATGCATTAAATATTATTAGCTACCATTCTGACATCTCTTGGCAAATTTTTGAATTACTTGATTTTTTGGGCATACTTTTTATGACACACTACGCCATCTTATCGGGAAAAACATGCGTAACCACTTCGCTCCCGAGCCCCCTTAAGTAGGGAGTATACTATATTTAAATGGGGGACAGTCTTTACACAACCTGTCTGAGTTTTTTTCTAAGTTGATTTTCACTCATTATTGCAGGAAATTTGCCACACCATGACTCATCACTCATCAGGAATATTTTCAGTTAATGAAATACATTTTTAAATATTTTGGCATGATTTGATCTTCGATATAAATTCCATTTATTTAGCTATTTTGTGAAAATGTATTTCCTAATTTCATTAACAAATTTTTTTAAATACCTGCTGCTTAATTATTTACACTTCTATATAATTTTTTTTTTGTATTTAAGAAAAAAAAAAAACAAAAACAAATAATGAATACCTTGATATGTAAATGGTTAAGTTAATGCCTTGCATGCCTTCGCTAACCCAAAATCCTAATATTCAATTTTAATGAGAACAAAACAGCGATGTAATGACAGGCCATGGACGAATGCTAGGTGCAAGGCCTTTATAGAAAGGTAAAATTAAAAAAAGAAGTGTACCAAGAACAATTAATACAATTGTCTCTATAATTAAAAAATATTTAGGCTAGAATTAAAGAAATGACTAAAGGAAGAAAAAAAAAACAATTAAAAAAAAAATATGCAAAGTTCAAACAATCGAGAGAAACTTAATTTCCCAGAAGTTTTTTTTTTTTTTTTTTTGATATATAAACTATAATATTATAGTGACGGAGCTCAGAGGCGTGAGGTGGGAGGGTCTCTTGCAGCCTTACAAGGAATGTCACCCAAAGGTGAATCGCCGATTCTTTTGAAACTTGGTGCATTTAAAGAACTCATCTAAAGATTAATTTAGATGAAAAAAGTTTCAGGGATGGGCATACAGAAACGTGTTTTTTCCTCATGTAAGCGAAAAAAGTTTACTTTTATTGGATTCGTTATCAACCTAAAGACAAATCTCTCTACCCAAAAGTCAAACCTGATGATAAACATTTTGAACAATTATTTATTCCTCCTAATACAACTGGTCTTATTCAACCACTAGATGTCTTTGGATTTCGTGTTTGGAAGAATTTTGTGAGAAAGATATCTGATCGCGTTATACTTTTCAATTTAAATATCAACTTATATCAGAGAAATAATATACTAATTTTGCAATCATTAGCACACAATCAGCTCTCTTCACCAAGATATATTAATCTATTTAAATACTCGTGGTTTGCATCGGGTTATTCTCAAAGCCATCCTGGTCATTTCGATAATCCTGTTGAATTTTGTTTCAACAATGAAAATAACTTATGTTATAAAGACGAATCATGTGATTTTTCTTTTATAAAATGCAGTTATTGTAAGAATGAGATTTGTTTTAAGCATTTTTTCATTGAATTTCACTATTGTACTGATTTTATAGATTAAGTTAAAAATATTAAAAAAAAATATTTCTATATGCCCATCCCTGAAACTTTTTTCATCTAAATTAATCTTTAGATGAGTTCTTTAAATGCACCAAATTTCAAAAGAATCGGCGATTCACCTTTGGGTGACATTCCTTATTAGACTCTAAATTTAAACACTTTTCAAAACAATCAAATAAACAATTAACCAGCAGGATTCAAAAAATTGTTCCAAGACCTATTATTGTAAATAAAATAAAACTCAAATCCACTTGAATGACTAAATAGAAACAATCAAATAAAAAACAAACAAACAATCAAATAAAATACATTTCTCGCGTATGTAAGTGCCTGCCATTAACGATGAGATCAATGATAGAAGGTAGCATCAGAAAGGAGTAGTCTCTACATCAGAGGTTCCCAACGTCATGGCGCCCGCGGACCGATTTGTATGCGCCCGCCAGAATTTTTTTTCACACTCTAATTAAAAAAAAATACACAAAAAAATACTAATTAAAAATATAAATTATTGTATTTTTGTTTATTATTTTTTTAGCGCTACTGGGCATAAAAAGGTGGGAACCCCTGCTCTACACAGTGCAGGACTGGCCCACCGGGATACCGGGAATATCCCGGTGGGCCCTCAAATATATTTAAGGTTTTAAATTACTAATGTACTTTTTTTGAAATTTTTTTTCTTTCCTTAAATTTAATATTGTGGGCCTACTTCCCCGATATTTCCCTCTACATCAACGAAACTCCAATTTACGACGTTTCGGTCTAATTTTATTGGGCCATCATCAGATGTTAGGGAGATGTCGTATGTGTCTCAAATATATTGTAAAAGTATTATATATTTTATCAGATGTAGATGAAGACTTGTTAAAAATTTATATTTTTTTATACACGTATATGTCGTGAAGCCAAAAATAAAGAGAGAGAGAGAGAGAGAGACAAAATTTGAAATTCGTAAAACAAAATTCTAAATAAAATTTGTTATCTGGTTGGATCAAAAAACACATGCAAATAAATATTCCCACAGAAAAGAGCAAATTTAGTGTTTGGAAGTCTTTGCTTGTATATCACTGTCCCCACGGGAATGGGGGATTATGGTCTTGAAAATTTTTATAAAAGGCCATCCCATACTACTAGGGGAGGATTCTCTCTATCTAGATCTAGTTAGTATCGGAGCAACATCAAGCTAAAAAACAATAAAGAACTTGGAAAGACATCACATCTAATTTTCGACAACTCCTTGGAGGCAGGCAACCCACAACAAAATATACCAAATATGAAAATCATATATACCGATTAATTAAAATAGGCGAAAAAGGTAAGTATATTTTTAAAATTTTTAACAAGTCTTCATCAACATATGGTGAAATATGCCATTTATAATATATTCACTATAATAACTCCCTAACACCTAATGATGGTCCAATAAAATTAAAACGAACCGTCTTAAATTGGGAGTTTCATTGATGTAGAGACTAGCCTTCCAGGAGGCCATCTTCTGTCATTAATCTCATCAAATAAAATAAATAAATTAGGACCAATAATATTCTTATGAATTAATATGAATATTCAGTGTTTCGAAATTATTCTACTATGAGAATTCCAAATTTTCCAACAAAAATTTCTAAAAAAAGTTGTTTATTCTATTGTTAAAATATATCAAAACCTAACATATACTAATACAACATTTGCAAAGGTCCCTTGAATGGCACTTTAATTATAAGAAGTGGATGTTGAATTATATGAATCGACTGAACCAAAAAGTGAGTTTATATATAAAAATTGCATCAAATTCCTTCTTGTTATTTTCTTTTTTGTTCTAAGGGTGGAGTAGGGGTTGGTTGTCATCCAATTTAAACAAGAACCAACGAAAATGGTCAGTGGCCAAAGAGTTATTGGATGTTTCCGCTTGGTCAGCCTGTGGCCTAAGCCTTGGGATGTGGTCTAAGTGAATTGGCTGGGGACTTGCTCTTGCTTTACGCCGGATGACCCTATTAGGTAATGAAAAGACCCGATGTCGTTTGTTCTATTTATTCCCGTTAAAAGGGCTTGAAAAGGGAGTGGGAGATGGTAGCCACAACCCCACGAGGGTGGCTCAGGGCGCAATCTACACACACAATGCAATTTGTTAAATGGATAAAGTTAATATCCCAGTATTGGTCTGACCACATGTTAAACTTTCAGATGTGAGTCTTTGGTCGTTAAATCACCAATACAATATAACAATACCATTATAGATATATACAAGCTATATAACAGTTTTTTAGAAAATGAAGAAAATCGACATTTTTTTTTTAATATATAATCACAATAATTTTTTTTATTATTGTATCCAATTGTTTGTAATATACTTATAGAAATCTATCTATGTCTTGGGTGCTCATGGAGGGGATTGAAGGAGGGGTGGGGGGTATGAACTCTACTGTTTGGCAAGACCCTTTGGAATTTATAGTTTTATTTTAATAATTTAAAAAATTTGTAAGACAATTTCTTAGATCTATATCCTGGAAGGGGCGAGGGTGAACGCCGTTGTTACGTCACTGCCCTGAACACCCTCCCCCTCACATCCAATTTCCAAGAATAAAAAATAAATATATATAGAGATATAAGTGTACCGGTAGTGTTAAAGTTGTTAAAATTTATAAAAAATATTTTATAATCTTGAAAATTTATTCTTTGGGAGGGGGTTGAGGGAGGGATTAAACACCCGAATCGACCATCCCCTCCCCGAAATAATTTTATGGCTACAGTACTGGTCCAAAGCATCTTTAACACTCAGATTATCAATTAATATACAGTTTTAAATGGCCTCAGATGCCGAATATGACTTTGAAAAAAATAATAAAAGAAACTTTATTTATTGATTTATTTAATAAGGAATATAAATAAAAACCTCAACTTTTATATCAGCAATGAATAAAAAGAACACAGCTAGTTTTTCCATTAATTTTAAAAAGATTTCCAGTTGGCACAAATGATAAAGTAACCGACATTAGAAGAGAAAAAAGGTAATAAATAGAGTTTTATTCACTAAGAGAAGAGCGAAAAAAAAGTTCTGCAGCAGCCCTGTTCAATGAGATATGAAAACATAACAAAAGTCAAAATCCTTAAGTTGACAATAAAATATAAAAAAAAAAATTCAATAATTTAAAATCAAACCAATAAACTTTTCTTTCCTTTTAAAAGTTTAAAATGTCATGAATCAAATGAGATATTTTTTTTTCTTTTTGCTCTCTTAAAAATATTTTTCTTGTATAAAAGTTAAAACATGATATTGCACTACCATAAAGAAAAAAAAAGGATCCTATTAAAAAATAAAATATTTGAAATTCAAATTTTGATTTGGTTAATTTTTCATCTAATTGTATTAATTTACAAATGTCTTTAGGCGATGTTAATGTTGTGAATGAAATTAATTTCAAAACAGTCGAAATGCTTTTTAATATGGAACCCTAGAAGGATGCTCAAGGGCATTAAATGTAATCCAAACCCAACCCCAATTTTTTAACCCACCCCCTGAAAATTACCTACTCAATCTCACAGCTGATTTTCTTTCTCTTTTCTTTCTTTTTTTTTTTTAAAGTTAACGAGTTTTCTCTGATTTATTTTAAATAAAACTTGCAAAGTGTTTGAATGATAAAAGCAAAGTAAGAAAAAAAAAAAAGAAAATTTTTTGAAGAAAAGAGCAAATTCAATTACCAAAGTCCATCAGGTCACGAACAGGTTTCATGTTTTTTAGGAGAAGAGAAAAGAACTCTTAAAAAAGAAGATGACGACGTCGGCCGGGAGATAAATTTGTCTTTGAACGAAATTAAGAATTTGTTTCCTTTGACCAATTATTCTAACGTCAAGTTTCTTTAAAGTAAAAGCGTGGATTTTGATGAATATTACATAAGGGGATGAGGGGATAGAAACAGAGAGAGAGAATTCGCCTCTGGACAATCTCCCGGGAAAAAAAAAACGAAAAATACTCTTTCCCGCCCCTTGGAAAATTTATGGGGCTTTCTGGAACACATTCTATTGTCGCAGGATGGATTGCTTACATTCACTCCCTCCCTTTAGCAATTTTATTTGGACAAATTACAACACATTCTTTAAAGAAATTTAAATATTTATTGTGATTAATGCTTGGATCCAAAAATAAGATAATCTAATCAATGAGGTACGTACTTAGGACGGATTCTAAAAAGTTATCCGAATGTCAAAATATTTGATTGGAAAACATCTTTAATAAAAATCAGGTGTAGCTGGGCGCATAACACACAACTTTATATTACCGGAAGTAAGAGTGTTTTTAGATTTTTAAAGATGTTTTTCCAATCAAAAATTTTGACACGCTAATAAAATTTTGCTTAAAATTCATCCGTGTTGTGTTGTGCTGTAAATGGTTTGTTTTTTAACACCAACAACAACAACCATTTTTTTTTTTATTAATTATATTTCAACCAAGTGGTGCACCAATGTATGATTTAGACCCTTTAAAACATTTTTTTAGTGTGAAAAATTGAAACATAATGAGTTATTACTATCGTGTTTACTATTATTCCTATTACATAGAATCCATGTTTACATGCAAGATATTCTACAAACTCATAACTGTAAACACATAAATAAAACAGGCAATCAGGTCTATTCTGTAAAAACAGACGTTAAAATTTTAAATAGGTGTTAAAAAGTAATGTAAAAACAACCAGCGTTAAAAAAGCTATTCAAAACACTTCCTTGCCTCAAATAGCTATTCTGTAAACAAAAATTTAAAGCCAAAGCGTTAACATTTAGAAAATAGAGTTAAAAAGTAATGCCATGTCTAGGAGGTGCCTTTAATGTTTTAACGTTGTGTTTAAAATAAACATTTCGTCCTTAACCTAAAAAGTAAGGTTATGATTTTGATAGCTTTGAAATAAAAGCAACATGTTAACGTCGCTGTTAAAACTTTGTTTAGAGAATAGCATTTTTTTGACGCTGATTGTTTTTACATTACTTTTTAACTCCCATTTGTTTATTTTAAATTTTAACGTCTGTTTTTGGAGAATAGACCTGAATATCTGTCATATATTCTCAAGGATATTATTTTAATATCAAAGTTCTCATAATTTCGACAGTTAATTTTTGATTAGCCTATATGGATGCACAAATAATTTATTTTTTAATTTATTGGTTGTCAGTACTTTGGCCATTAGAAAATAAATATATTTGGTAAGGTTTAAAGCCTATATGACCTAAGAAGCCGAAAATACTTCATATTCATATTAAATCACAATATGAGTTACGGTCTGAGTAAAATTAATTTTTATTCACCTAAACTGTCTCCCATCCCTAGTTACAAGGGCCGATACAAGGGGGGGGGGGGTAAATGGGGTAATTCCCCCCCCCCGAGATTCGAAAAAATACCTTTTTTTCGCAAAAAAATTTATTTTTAAAGTAAAATTTTTAAAATTAATACTTAAAAATTTGATGTGCATTTATATTCTGGCAAACAAGTACAGAATGCGCTTTCAAATTACCGAAATTTAAAAAAAATAGTGTGCTGTGCGACGAGTCACACCAGATTACCCCCCCCCCCCCGAGAAACACCTCTGGATCCGCCCTTGCCTATTTATCTATAATACATGTATTATTTGTTCGATTGAAGGTTCTATTGTTAGCCTAAACGTCAATAATCAGAAAAATTTAATTTCCTTGCCACTATCGTCCGTACTATAGATATGAAAACAAATTCACATATCATCTGAATTATATTTTGTATGATTCAAATATATATTTATAGACTCAAAATAATTAAAAATAACTTTTGTCTTAATATATAAATATATAGGGCCTATATAGGGTGAAATTATACATAGGAGATGGAGAAATTTCAATTGAATTCAGAGCTCTGCGAATGAATGGGGTAAAGATGGCCTGCTCTGTCAGCATATTGTAAATGTAAATGAATTGCTTATGATTGGAAGAGGAAGGCAGCAGCCATTCAATGGAGATCAATGGGCCTCGTGGGAATGGAGGGAGGCTGCTGCCGGCCTGATCGTCTGATCGCCTGATGGATGATGATGGATCGCAGACAGATCTCATCCGTGGGCTCAAGGTGTCAGGGCTCAGATGCATGCAATGGATCTCGAGACATAACAACCTACGCCCCCCTCCCCTCCTAAAACTTTTATCAATTATTATTTATTTTACACATACAATTATCTTATATTTTTTGTGTCGAGATATATTTAGTTTCCGCCGATATTTTTTTTTTTTTTTTTTATTTGTCTCTTGGCCTAGTTTGGACCATGAGAATAAAACGATACAAAAATTTGTAAAACTTATAAAAATACAATGAACATAAATATACAACATTTTTTGCAAAACTCTATAAAATTTATAAACATGGGAAAATATTTATATTATGTTACCATGGCAACCATTTCTCCTATCCTTTCTATGAAGTACAAGAGTAAAGTGGTCTTCAGAAAATTTCAATGGCAAAATAAGAATATACATTTTAAAGAGCATCTTAAAAATAATCGATTTTTGAATTTTAATAAAAATCGTTATAGAGAATTATGAGAATATCTAAAAAAACTGAAAAACTACATCAGTAAAGTACTAGTACTTTTTGGCCGATTTTGTTTAAAAGCTTATTTTCACGCCCCAGGGGGTGTCTAACTTAAATATAAAATTTCAATCTCGAGGGTCAATTCCTTCATGCTTAAAATTGAACACACACAGGCACACAGACAGACCATGTCGAAAATACCACTTTTTTGATTCAGGGGACCTCAAAACGTGTATATCCATCAAAATCAGAATTTTTGACATGAAACTAATACTTTCCTCTCTATATAAATATATATGTACATTAACATATACATATAGGTAAGAGAAAGTAAAAACAAAGTAAATTTTGGAAGAGAAGGACAAATTTATTTTTATCTCCAGTTGTATATACAAAAAGTAAAAAAGCATGTTTAAAACACATGAATGAAGCAATCAAATAAAAGCAAATAATATTATCAACCAATTAACTATTTTTCTCTAAATAAGATTGAAAAATCGAGTTGACTTTTGGGCTCTTTGTTTTGTTGCAGACGGACACGCAGTTATCCTCGTTAACAGAGAGAGCAAGCGAGAGGGACGATTGAGAGGTCTCCTAATTGAGGTCCTAGGGATTAAGCCGGCATGTTGTGACAGCAAGAGACCCCCAACTGACCAGCCAATAGGCCCCATCAATTTATGGACCATGACCACCAATAAGCCAATCAAGGCGAATCGCATTAATCAAGAGCCGACCAAATAACCTATTAGAACGACTACGACACTCCCTACCCCAACTCAAACCACCTATCCAATTCTTCCTCTATTCCATTCCAATTCTTCCTCTATTCCATTCCAATTTTGTTATTCAAATCATTTAATTTTAAATAAAGCTCTACTTATTTTTTCTAATTCCATTGATAAATAAATCTTTCTTTCAAAAATAATCTCATTTTATTTTGCTGCCTTTCATAATCTCCTATCAAAGTAAATTAATAATAATTAGGGCTCGGATTTATAGGCACTAAAAATCTTTAAAATAGGCAGGCAACTAAGCACTAAAAATTATTAAAATAGGCACTTAAAAAGGCATTTATTGTAAAAATAGGCTCTTAAAAAGGCACTTAAAAGGCATTATTTAAGAAATAATATAAAAAAAGTTAAAAAATTGATGTCTTATTTTTGGTAATCTGGTGTGACTGGTCGCACAGCACACAATTTTTTCTTAATTTTTAAAAATTTACATTAAAAATAAATTTTTTTTTGAAAAAAAAGTTTTTGTTTTTTTTAAATCTCGGGAGGGGGGGGGGTAATTACCCCCTTTACCCCCCTTGAAATATTTTCTTGATAATTCAAAAAATTTAAATTTAGGCTATGTATAGCTCGTAAAAAATTGAAATTGGCTATTTGAACTTAAAATAGGCACTAAAAAAGGCATTTATAGATGAAATAGGCACTAAAACCCAGAATCGGCCAAAATAGGCATTATAGGCACTAACAAATGCCTCTTATTTTATTCAGAATTTCATGAAACGTATACATATCATATTGGCCTAAATTTTAAGCCATAAATTAAAAAAAGGCAAATAGGGCGAAATCCGAGCCCTAATAATAATAAATAATACATTTTTTAATCTTAAGCAAATTAATTATAATTTCTTTTTTTGTATATAATTGTATATAATATTTTTGACAGTAATATCTTCAAGGAATGTAAAAATATCTTCAGAATTATTAGCTGTTTACCGATAATTAAGAATTGCATTTAATCTAAATATCAAATTTGAATAAATTATATTGTATTGTAGAAATAAATCATACTCAATTTTCGAATTTCTAAAAAAAAAAACAAATTAAGAAAACAGTGATGTAATTGATTACTGTTGACGTTTCGTGACCTTCTTCAGGACAGTTAAAACAAGATTTCCAGTATTATTCAAATGAATATTGCACCTGATGAAGGTCGCGATAGACGACTGAAACGTCCACGGCCGAAAAAAGTTGAATAAAAATTTTTATTTTATTTCCTGTTTGGTGAGTTTTCCTAATGAAAATAATTTTTTTTCGCCATCTGTGGTGATTTAGAATTCTATAAATTAGTCAATATAATTTAGAAAAATCTGGTGGTCGCACAGCTTTCTCTTACTTTGGGTAATCGAAAGTTGTGTTCTGTCACACCAGATTATTTTGAGTTGAGATATATTTAGTTTCCGACAATACGCTACATTTGAATTTGGAAAATTTATAAACTATTTGTTTATTTATATTTTGACACAAGAAGTGAGATCTATAACTCTGCGCAACGCCTAGGAGCTTTTTTTTTTCAAAATATATAAAGAAAGAAAATGAAGAATTTATTATTTATGAAAATAAGAAAGAATGCACTAATTATTTTTTCTTGATTAATACCAATTAATAGTTAACGTTTCGGTTCCAGTGTTTAGTGTTTGAAGTTGCAACATAAAGGCATCCACATTTGAATCGTTTATTTCAGAAACCACCTAAGTGCATTTTTTTCAACTTTTGGAAAACTAAAAAAAACTGTTTTGCAGCTCAAGTATAGGTCTAGTCTACTTCAAATATTTTTTTATCAAATCATAAACATGCTATTGGGATAATCTATTTAAAAAATTATTTTTTTTCCTTTAAGTTTTTGAGTAATTAATTTTTGAAAAAATTGCACTTAGGTGGTTTCTGAAATAAACGAGTGATTTTTTAAAAATTATTATTGAAATTAAGTCAAACCATTAATTTTTACCTGTTTTGGTATCAAAGGTAAGTAATAGACACACTTAAGTATAAAAAAGAGAGTTTTTACTATGCCTAAATCGAAAAATACAAGTAGACTACACGCTACAGTATGTCTATATACACAGCGTATATTCAGAGTCGTACTGCAGTCCTTTGAGCCTAGCATTCCGAATAATGTTCCCTTTGTATTTTTCTTCGTGCACAACACCACGCCTACGCTTGGGAATAGGTTCATCATCTGAACTATCCGACATGGCTTAAGAACTATATAATGTTATATTGTATTTACATGGTTTTATATTGTATTTATATTGTTTTGTAAAATGTTATATATTGTATATTATGGGGATGGCCTTTGGCACCCGGCTTAATAAAAAAAAATAGCTTTTATGGTCAAGTAGCTAGGCGTTACATAAATAGGGCTATTTTTCGATATTTTTTTGCCTAAAAAATGAGGTTTTTCGAGAAAAAAACTAATTTTCGAGTTAATTACTCGGGATTTTTTTATTTATTCTATTAGAGGATTTGTTTCTGCACCAAATGACATCTCATTTAGTCTGATCGGATTAGCCGTTCGGAATCTACAGGGGTTTAAACTTTCAAATTAGAATTTACCGCAGCGCGGTAAAATAAGATGATAGGAAAAAAATAAATGGTGAAATCTTTAGCTGAAAACTCATTCTTTCTAACCGTATATTCTCCATAATTATACCTCTTAAGACAGAGGAGTTATTCAAGCCGATAAACTTTTTCGTGCATGCCCCTCTAACTTGCCTCTATAGACACATGATTTGTAAGACGTTGTCACGTCAAAAAAAAAACTATATAATGCAATAATAAACAACAAAATAACACCTAATTATCATCGAAAACTAACTACTCAGTGTTAGGTAACCTTTGAATCAAACCACCGAGTCACAAAACACGTGATGTCTACAGGGCACGAGTGAAATTTACCGCAGAAAGAACCTAAGCGAAGGCTGCGAGTCACAAAACACGTGATGTCTACAGGGCATGAGTGAAATTTACCGCAGAAAGAACCTAAGCGACGGCGCTTAGGTTCTTTCTGAAATAAACGGATTATTTTCAAGGCTGCCAAATAGCATTGCTGATGAGGAACATTGGTTATTTCGGCACTAAAAGATGTATTTACCTTTAAATTGTACATTAGCACCAAAAACACATTTTTTGAAATTTTGTCCCTTAGGTGCTTTCTGAAATAAACGATTCATTTATGGTATTCCCCATTCAGAAAGGATATCTGTTTGAATATACAAGATTGTATATTCTCATTAAGAATACTGAAAATGATATCACAGAGAATCATAAATGTAAAGATCTTTAAAAGACACTTGCAGTTTTAATGATGGTCTAATCCATAGACGTATCCAGAGGGGGGGGGGTTCAACCCCCCCATGGGACCCAATCCATCACTAAATATTTAAGCTCCATAATACAAATTATAATTCAGAGAAAGTAAAATATAATAATTTACTCTAGCTATAAAAAAAAAAACAAGCAAAATGATTTATAAATACCCTAAAATAATCTTAAATTTTTCAAATGTTTGAAAAAATTTTCTTGAACCCCCCATCAAAAATTTCTGGCTACGCCTATGGTCTAAACTCTGAGAAAGAAACGTTAGCCGTGAAGGGATATTAATAGAAAAAAAATACGGACTACAAACTTCTTATATTTCTTTCTTCATTTTGAAATTTACATTCAGATCTGTGACAGTAAATCTTTTCTTTCAAAACAAAATTTTATATTTTTAATATAAATTAAAATATTGTACTTATTTTTTATTTAATTATTAATTTAGTCGCCTATCAATCATTCAACTATTAAACAAGAAACGATCTCTAGAATTATTTGCAGCTTGAGAGGTTTGAGAGTTGAGAGTATGGTGTGTCAAGTGGGTGGGCTGAGGGAGGTTTCGTTTCGTTTCTGCCGAGGACAGTCCAAGGTAGGTATCTCCTATTTCTCCCTCGGGAACATGAGATTGGATCCAGTGTGCCGTGAAATGACAGCGTCACAAACGGATGCGCAATTCAAAGAGAGAGAGAGAAGGCATTCAAAAGCAAATGCGCCCTTTTCAACTTGGGCGCTAACTCCTTATTCCTACTCCTAACTCCTTACGTTAGCCACTCGAGTGAGCTTAAGCCACAAGACGAGAGAGAGAGATCATTTTCCTCTTCAGGTTTGGGTTTACTGGACCAACAACCATCCACCTTACAAATAAATATTCAGGAAATGGAAGCTGTGGGGGCCAGACATTGAAAAGATTCGACATCACCCTCATAATAATATATTTTCTTTAAAGAAAGCTCAGCAAGTTGTTTTTATGCTCTAACATTTTGTTTGAGGGACGATAGTGATATTTTGGTTTGTTTTTCATGATCTTAAATTTTGTTTTCTTACAAATATTTGTATTCTATAATTAATATTAAAACATTAATTAAAATTCATTAATTTAAAAAAAAGGGCCGGGCACCCTGTCCATTTCTTTTTTAATATAAGATATTTTACGGCATCTTAGGCTATTTAGACTCCGTCCAATTGATTTGTATCCCCTTCAATTGAAATAAATTTTTTTCCCGTGAGGTAGAATGTGAAACCTTGACCTCTAGTACCAGAGCTCTACCTCTGAGCCATAGATAGCTCAAGGAGCAACATATTTTCGTGATTCGGTTATTTGAATATTATTCTTTCGTGACCAAGTAAGAATTTTTTTATGGATTATCAGTAAAATAAAACATTTTGGAAATTTTTTCTATAAATTAATTTCTAACAAAAAACTAATACAACAAAAAATCTTTCGAGAACTATGCAAAAAACTTTTGATTTTTTTTAGGATCTTTTTCGGCATCCGAGGCCATTTAGGCTGCGTTCTAATTTTATTTCAATAAAAATAAAGGAAGCCTGCTTCTGGATCTTTAAAAAGCATTCTTTGATAAAAATTAAAAAAAAAAAAAAAAAAAAAAAATAGTGAGGAATTTGATACTGCTTTATTAGAAAAATTCGGTGAACCATCATTAAGAGGTTTTTATAAACAGGTATCTATACATAGGTATATTAAATTATTAGCTTTTTTTTTTTAATATAAACATAAATTTATATAAAAAATTTATAATTAGGCCTATAGTACAAAAAATTTGAACATCTAATAAGTCTTCTTCGCGCTCTTCCTCTGGGATGACAGGGAAATCAAATTTTTAAAGTTTTTACCAAATACAGTACATCATTAAAAACAAATTTATATTTGCATTAGGTTAATTGGTAGTTACTACTATAATTTAAATAATTTATTATTTAGGACGGAAAGTATTGATAACATTTTGAATTAGAAAATATAACGACGGTCAGATCTCAAAGACTTTCTTTAACCTCATAAGCTGAAATTCTGTATCCGACTGATCTTTTTCAACCCATAAAAAAAATTCTGACGATATCTATCTATAAATCATCTTGCGACTAAATAAGCTGTCTTATTACCAAGCAGAGTAAGAGTCCATTTATAAATTAACTTAGTGAGATGAGAAAAAATGGTAGCTAGTTTCTACTTGAGCCACGTCATAGGACACAATGGTCCATTATCCCCTTAGTGTCGCTAACGTTCGCAATTATATTTCTATATATATAATAGTGTGACGTGGGAGAACAGGCAGCGGTGTTGGGGTGTCGACCAGGGGGTCGGCCATCTGCCCAGCCACTGGCAAACACGCCGTGACAAATGCCCCGGCAGTGATTTGTACCTCCTACCCTCTACATTACCAATACTATATACTACTCACGAATGCCTTCCTATTTCCCAATTTGTGGAATCTATTTAACTACAAATTGAATTCAATTTGATACGGAATGTGTTCTAAAAGCATATTATGAAAATTCTTTCAAATCTTCCATATCAAAATGAAATCCACAAACCATTGATCATGTTCAGATGACGTGTCGATAATTCCCTCTTAAATTTAGAATATCATCTAATATGTATTAATTTAGTTATACAACCGCCACAATTCCTTCTAAGTCTAAATGAGAAAAATTTAATTAGAATAGACTTTGAGGGAAAGCAGCCAAGTAATCCGAGTAGGAAAATCCCCCTTGTTTCGACCTGAAGTCGTAAATTTTGACCTGTTCTCACACTGTTGCAATATAAATATTGCCCTGTTTCTATCCTAACAGAGAAAATTTATTTCCATAATTTTTTAATAAGTCATTAAAAAAATTATAGCTTTCTGTCAAAATAATCAATCCCCCTTATGAATTTAATTCATTAAAAAAAACCGCTTTGAAAAATTCGTTATAATAGTCTAGTT
>JAKCPI010016297.1:0-35154 GCA_023213315.1 Euborellia annulipes | reverse complement strand
CCAATAATTTTAAATTTTAGAATTTGGTATGACTGGCGCACAGCACACAACTTTCTCTTACCTTCGGTAATCGAAAGTTGTGTTCTGTGCTTGTCACACCAGATTTTATTAATATATACAATATAGTAAAAAATATTTTCTTATTTTTCAGTTGTTTGTCATTTATTTGGCAAAAACACTTGAAGGGCAAATCGAATTACAAAAATCTCGCTGGCATTCGTGAAATTCAGCTACTCGTCTCTCAGCTAATGCCAATTAATTAAAAGAGACGATGATTTTAAACATGAAAAGATAAGAAGAGGATTCAGTCATTTCATATCATCATTAAGTATAACTTATACGTATATCTCTGTTCTTATTCTCCCTCCCCCTTTCTTCTTCCAGTTAGCTGTCTCGAATTATTTATTAATTAAAATATCTAAAATAAATTAATTTCTTTTAATTTTAAATAAACATTCCATCCAGAAATTAATTTTAAATAGATATTGTAGTTCTGAAAAATAGTTTGTTTAAAACAAAACAATTGCCATATAACGGACTTGGAATATTTCTTAAGTAATATTCTTTTAGAGATTTAATTTAAAATATATTTAAGATTTGGATTTAAAGACATCTTATATTTTAAGCATATATCTACTAATTTTATTAAAAATTCTTTTTGTTTTCGGCACTGCCCTATATGAAGAATTTCCTGCTCCCACGGAATTACTTCTACATACTATAGATTGGAAGGAACTTAGCTCAAATTAATCAATATATATATGTTACGCCGAATTGGCAAAATTGCCGATTTCATGAAATTTTGCCGTTTTTGTGAATTCTGCAAGCCCTCTGCCTATTTCACGAAAAGGGCAAGTCAGTATCGCATTATGTGCGTTCGTTTTCGCAACTATTCCTCGCCCAAGCATTTACAATAGTTGGGAGACCGAAGAATGAGGAAAATGGTCGAATATAATCCTCTTTAAAGGTGGAGCTCAAGGAGCTTCAATTTTAACTTTCTTAAATCAAATATTAAAAGGATATATTATTTAAAACAATTTGCATGAGCCCAGGTCTAGTTGGTTTCGGTCCGTTACAGTAAGGTTCTCCTTAGAAAAAAAATTTAAATAAACTTTAACGATCTCACAACTTTGGTTAAATTAGCTTTTGGGACCGAAGCTGTGAGTTCACTAAAGTTGTTTTAAATTTTTTTTTTCTAAGGAGAACCTTACTGCAAAGGACCGAAACAGACTAGGCCAGGGCCGCTGCAAGTTTTAAATATATCGTTTTAATATTTGATTTAAGAATGTTAAATTTGGAGCTTTTTCCATAACCCAAAATGTTATAAACCATTATTACCCCATAATCCTCGCTCCTTGAATGAGCCACGACTTTTCCGAAACCAAAATTTGGATAAATAAAAGATTTTTAAATAATATTTTACTTTATTTTATTAATTATCCTAATAATTTCAACCAAGATTGTATTATATACGTTTTTTTACTTGTTAAATATAATCGAGAAATGAAAAACAAAAAAAAGCAAACGATTGCTTTTTTCGTGAAATAGGGCTAACTAACAAAAAATATTGCCTAATTCGTTAACTCGGCAGAGGGTTTGCCGAATTCACGCAAACGACAAAATTTTGCCGATTTCATGAAATGGCAATTTCGTCAATTCGGCGTAACTTATATATACCTATATGTTTTTTCTATAAACACTCTCATACATATTTATAATACTTAATTTTGATAAAAGAATGTCTAGAGGCCAAATCTTAATTATAATCATTTTACAATAAAAAAGAGAGACACTTTATCACTTTTTCAGCTTTAAAATTTAGATTATTTTTTAGGCACAAGAAAGATTATTTTAGAAAATCAATGTGATAGAAAAAGAAAACAAAAGACAATATTAAAATGAATTATTTAAATAAAAATTGATAAAGTGTCATATTGTCCATTAATATATTTAAAACCTGCCATATTTTACAAAAAAAAAATATTATTATTCTCACAACATTAACACAAAGAAAAATGTGACGACAATATGAAAATTAAGAAAAGAGCACAAACATTTCTTAGATTTATTATTATAATTATTATTATTATTAGTGAAAATTAGAATTAATTTTTAAAAAGAAATGTTTGCTAAAAAAATGCAGCACTGAAATTCCATCCAATCTCCTCTTATTATTACAATACATTTTTTTTTTTTCAATCTAAAAGTTAACATTGAAATATATATTATATATCAGAGCCAGACTATGTTAAGTTTAAATTAGTGTTTCTGTTTTCCTATAATTATTTGAGAAATGCCAATTACTTGTCAAGAAATTTTTTATATAATTTATATTTAGACATATTGGGACTCTACTTAACAAAATAAGGTTCTTCTAATAAAAAATCATTAACTTAAAATATGAAACGGAAAAACACTAAATTTAGGTCTTAACAAAGTCTGACTCTGAGGTTCAATTATAGAAAATTACTTTTCATTAGACTCTATTCAACGTCTGTAAAAATTGAAGCTAATTCGCTCCATTAGAATAACAAGGTTCTAACTGCACCAACACTAGTTTTGAGAAAAATGAAGTCAAAGATTGTAATAGCTGTAGTACGTTAAATATAACAGTTTTCGTCCCAAATTTTTTAAATAAGTTGTTTACATTAAAGTTATTATTTTCCAATGTTTGGATGTTAAAAAAACATTATCATTGATTTAAAAAAATAATAGCATTTTGCAGATAGAACTTTGTTATTCTGTAAATGAGCATTTTCAGAATAACTTAGTTCTAACTGCACATTTGGGGGCCGCAAAAATCAAAATTTTTTAATTTCTTTCGGCCGAACCTTGTAAAAGTTGCCTTTTGGCTAGAAAATGATAATGGCAAAGTTTTAGCTAAATTGGATAACATTAACCCGTGCCTCAACGGGGTTAAAATTTTGAAAAAGTGCGATTTTATGTAAAAATTCATAGTTTTTACTTCATAAAATGAAAACCAATTGTCGTAGAAAACTGATTCTTGTCTCATTTCGTAGCAAATTTAATTCTCTTGAAGTGTTATCATAACGATTTTTTCGTTAAAATCTATAGTATTAATGATATTTTGAAAAATAAGTGGAAAATCACAGTACAGACCATTCGATATAACTTTTTTCCGGAAAAATATTCGAAAGGAATGAAATTTTTACAGGTTATTTGGGGGTACTCTAGGATGTCTATCCTAGATTATTAACCTCCAGGGCCCTCAGTGAGGGGGGGTGAGTGGAGGGTGACAAAGACCTCAAAACTTTGAGAATTATTTAGATTTTTCGCTTATATCTCGTAAACTAATCTTATTTTGCGAACCATAGCACCATGCAAAGTTGTAGAGCATTAAATTTACTAAAATATGGTACACTAAACAAATTCGTAGACTCAATACTGATCGAGGTACTGCCGGTCAAAGTCAGACGAATTTTCTCAAAATGTAAAAAATGTCCGAAAAAACGAATAGTCCTGAGGATATCCACTTTTTACCTAGAAAGTATTCCAAAGTAAATTAAATTTTTAACAAGTTATTTGTCTATTCTAAGTCTTAGACTTCGTGACTTTGTCCTAACTTGGAGAGGGGCAGGAGAGGAAAACACCTCTCCACTTTTTTCAGTTTTTCGCATATATATCGATAACTAACTAATTTAGACAAAATGTTATATTTCAGGAAAATTTATCAAACTTTGACCGGCCGTACCTCGGTCAGTATTGAGTCTACGAATTCGTTTAGTGTACCATATTTTAGTAAATTTAATACACTACAACTTTGTCTTGGACTATGGTAATCAAAATATGCTTAGTTTACGATATATATGCGAAAAACTGAAAAAAGTTCAAAATGTTCCCGTTCGACCTGAAAATGTTTCTCGCCACAATGCACAATACACCTTCTTGGTTACAATAAAATATGCCGTAAGATTGTATATGTTTAGTTTTCTTAAATAAAATAGGCTGCTGATATCTGCATGAGGGGTCATGATGACAGTTAGAACCATGTTAACCCAAAACAAACTTGCTGTTAATGTCAGATAGAACCTTGTTATTCTGGCTAGTTCCCTTATTTTCGAACATATCGCATCCTAAGTCAGTTCCCTGCATAGATATACTAAAGAGATATTCATTAATGATGTAAACTCAATTTTGCCAAAAATGTCAGTTAGAACCTTGTTATTCTAATGGAGCGAATTCTTTCTAAAGACTTCACTTTCTAATTTGAATATTTAATTATCTTACTTATACCGGTGATTTTATTATTGTTTTAATTTACCATTTTTATCTTTTTTTTTATAGAAAACTACCTAATGGTGCTTTGCTAGAAATTTTAATATTTATTATCTATTTTCGATTCTTTGGACTAGTACGGATCATGCAGGCATAGTTAGGAAATCTCACTAGAAATTTAACTACTGATCAATGTTTTATTAATTAGATTAAAAAACATAAATAAATTATATATATATAATTTATTTGGATTCAATCTCTTTTAATCTCACCTGCATGAGCTATGTCTAAATGTCCGCCAATTGTTCTTTTGATTTTATATAAACTTGATTTATAGTCTTGTGAACTCTACACTTTGGGTTTATATTATTAGCCTAATATTTCAAATTTCCACAACCTTTTTTTTTGTATTAGTTTATAAAAAAGATCTTCATGTCCAACAAATTATATTAATTAAAATTATAAATTGGCTGAACCAATGGATTAGATGGCAAATTTTATGAATAAAATTAATTAGACAACACATCTTTTTCTTTATAGCTTTCAACAACATTTTTATCAAAAAACTATGCATTTTTGTTTGATTTCAATATGGGTCTGACCTTTAGATATTCTTCATTATTTTAAAGCATATTTAGCAAAGCTTTGTTTCACCAATTAGTAAGCACATTGCACCTTTGCACTCTCATTATTTTGATTTGTTCCAAGTTCATCCCCGTTATTTCTGCTCTCATCTTAGTTGTCCTTTCTTCATTCTTCTGACAGTTTCAGATTCTAACTCCTCAGATTCATATGAATTTTCCTATTTTATTTGCTCTCTAGTTGGATTGTTATTTAACAAAACATCGTGATCCGCTCCCATGCAATGAATTGAAAATGCCATTAGTTTAAATTAAAAAAAAAAAAATTTAAAAATCAACTATGAAATTCACCGGATTTTATATAAGTTTCAAAATTTTTAATTAAAATTTAACAAAAACTACATATTGCTTTTGATATACAGAAAATGTGATTAATTATTTCTGTTTTTAATAATAACAGAGCAGGGTATGTCCTGCTAATGTTATATTTATTTAATTAAATCCAATCATTACATTTCATAAATTATTTAATTCTTGAACAGAATATTATTATATTATTTATTTAATATAATCAAATCAGAAAGTGATTTTCTTTTCCCATTGTATATATATATATCCTTTTCTTTTTAAACCTAATTATAATACATATTTTACATGAATTTTTTATGCTTATACCTAAATATTAGTTTTCCCATTAATATACCACGATCAGTATGGAGCGCTTTTGCTGCTTAATTGCATTTAATTTAAATCAAAAAGAAACTTATTTTTTGGGTTTAGTAATAAATAGACTTTTGAAATTAATTTCACTTTACAAAATTAGATATAAATATATATATATAAATAAAAAAATATGGATTATATATATATAAAATTATATTTTTTTATTAAAAGTCTTGATATTATTCTCGAAATTAGCTCTCTCTTTCTCGTCTCATAAAAAATGTATATTGTAATAATTATTCTACAGGATGTTTATAAAATATTTGTGTAAACTGAAATTATGATCCTTTAATTTAACTTAAAAAAAAAAAAACTAATAACAAAATTTTTCAATATATTTATTAGAAAATATGTTTGTATTTTAGAAAAATTTGCCGATTCATGGGATAGGATATAGCTAAAAAGTTTTTGTAAATATCATTCTATTTTCCTATTTTAAAGATAGATATATTTAATTATAACTTATAATACATTTTGGCGCAACATGTAGACCCAACTAATGATCCATGGATTGGCAATTGCTGGTTTACACTATAATATATCTACAAATTCAAAGTAATGAAATTGTATACATACACAGTACTACCAGTGCTGCCGACACTCCGGCTTTAAACCGGTTCTTCAACTTTTTACCTAAATTTCCGGCTTTTTCCCAAAATCTCCGGCTTTTTTTTGAAATTATCCAGCCAGTCCTCTGTATTTTTTGGTAGAAATCTCCGACTTCCCCAGCTTTTTTGGAAATCATGGTTAGCAGCACTGAGTACTGGTACTCAACAATTTCTTTTAAGTATCTTTTAAATATACCTATTAAAGCCAAAAGGCATTGAGATCATTTGTTAAAATTCAACTTTGAGTTTTTTTTTATTTATAATTACAAAACTTATGTAATTTAAGTAAAACCAATAATAGAAAAATCTTTAACAACTGAGTTGAAATTGGACTATGGCTGCAATGTCATTTAGACTTTAAATTATATACAGAAAATCAAACTTTTTATTGAATTATACTGAGACAAAGATAAAGTAGAACAACTTGAAAAGAAATTCCTTGTATTTTTTTTTATATTAAAAAAAAGCTCTTATTGAATAATCAAGTCACACTCTCTAATTTATTTTATAAACATTCTGTATTTAAAAATGAAACTAAAATTTTTAACTATTAATTTAAGAAATTAAAAAAAAAAATCTCAATTTATTTATAGAAAAGTAATGTGCCAAAATAGAATATTTCTCTCTATTTTTTTTACATCAAAAAATAAATTTTTTTTTTTTATGCACCGAGATTAAAAGTTATTTTTTACAAAAAAAAAGGCACAACAATGATTAGTGTTAGAAGACTTGTTAAAACCAAAATTAACAAAATAAAATTAGATTAAATAAAATGAACTAAACATCCCTTTTATCTTTTTGATCTAATGTTTTCATCTCATATAATAAGTGTATCAAATATACTATATAAAATATATTCGTTTATATATCTGTGTTTTTTAAATATAAAAAATTTGTATTTTTTTGTCATGTGTAAATAATAATAATAAAAAGTAAATAAAGAAAAAATTTGTAATAATATAAAAATATATCTTTAACTTACCTTCATATACTCAGTTTAATGGTTAATAATATTTGAAAGAAAAATTGCAAATATTGGCGAACCTTTTTCAGAATTCATAAATCAACAATTTTAAACTCTTTAAAAAGAATATCAGTAAAATTTTTTTTTTGATGTGATGTTATTGGACAACAAAGGAATGAACAAAAGATCAACTAATGGTCGCAGTTCAAAGTGTCTTAGGTTCAAAATAATAATAATAATAAAATAATAATAATGCGATGTTAATAAAAAACTTAAAATTGTTTGTAGTTCTTTTCAGGTGCTAGCAGGATGGAGTGCTGGAGAGGGAATTGAAGAAATATATCTCAATTCATTAGCAGAGACTTTTATTGGGCTAACGAAGATGCATCCTTAATCGTTTCGGCCTTCTTCAGAACCCTTGTCTAGAATTTAATGTACAATTTTATTTTTTATTATTATTTACCATGTTATATTAATTCTAATATAATTTGATTTTTACCTCTTCATCATGTACACATCGACTGATGAAAACACAAAATGCAAGTTTGGAACTAAGATGCTCTGGGAAACTAAATATATCTTCAGTTAGAGAAAGTTGTGTACCAGGCTTGTCACACAAGATTGTTTTTTTTTTATTTGTTTTAAGGTTTTTTTGGCATTTGAGACCAATTATACTGCAACCCTAATTATTTAAATCGATTGGTAAAATTCATATTTAGTTTCCAAAAATATTAATCCCAAATGTGGCTATCAGATGGCAGCACCTGATTCATTGCAAGAAGAAACAAAATAGTAGGATTTTTTGATGTTTTTAAAATGATTTTATAATTTTTTATGCCTTTTCTATTATTAACCGGAAAACAGTGTTTTTAAAAATCGATTAAAAAGCACTTCAATGACGATTTATTAAATAGTAAAAAATAGAATAAAAAATAAGCCTTTTGAATTTTAAACTAGCCAGCACAACAATAAACGATGCTAGAGAGCTCTAGTGGCGAACAATTTCAGAGTCTAACTTGTCTTTAGTTAAAGTAAAATTACTCTTGTTAGTGTTGTTTAAATATAGTGAAATTTTGATAGTGTTGTGAATTTCTAAGTGTGAAATAGTGCTAAACATCAAAACGTCTCTCCTGGAACGATGATCAATTTATCTCAGGTAATTGACTATTATTAATGTCTTTTAAAAAGTCAAGCTCATCATTAGAACCATCGTTGGAAAAAAAAATTATTATTTTTTTTTCAATCGATAAGCCAAGTTCATCAATTATCTTTTGGATGCTTTTAAATCTTTAAAATAAATCTATTTATTAATAATAATATGTTAAATTGAGAAATTATTTACTTGTATCATTTTATTAACTGTTCTCAGAATCTCATTAAACGTTTTACAGTCAAGGCAAAAATGTTATAAAATAAAAAAAGAAGCCATCTCTCTTGGAGCAATGCAGTCGTCTCCCGCCCTATGCTATAAAATTAATTGAATTCTTAAAGGCTTTTTTTTCTTTCCCTTTTTACTTTCTCTTACCTATGTATATATGTAATATATATATAGAGAGAAAGTATTGGATTCATGTCAAAAATTCGATGTCGAGATTTTGATGGATATACACGTTTTGAGGTCCCCTGAATCCAAAAAAGTGGTTTTCGCGACATGGTCTGTCTGTCTCTCTGTCTGTGTGTCTGTGTTCAATTTTAAGCATGAAGGAATTGAGCTATGAGGCTGAAATGTTATATTTAAGTTAAACACCCACCGGGACCGGGAAAATAAGCTTTTAATCAAAATCGGCCAAAGAGTACTAGTACTTTACTGATGCACTTTTTCAGTTTTTTTTTCGATTTTCTCAAAATTCGCTCTCACGATTTTGATTAAAATTCAAAAATCAATTATTTTTTAGATGCTCTTTTAAATGTATATTCTCATTTTGCTCTCAAAATTGTTTGAAGCACACTTTACTCTTGTACCTCATAGGAAAGACACACACACATTCACACAGTCTTTTCGGCAGCTCAGGCCATATAAGACTCTGACGATAACCGTTATTTCATGAAAATATCTATAGGGGGGTTCAGGCATTTCTATTTAAGCCGTCGGGTATCCAAATGGCTTAAATAAAATCATCGGACTCCCTGGGGTCCGAACCCGCTACGTTTGGTATAGGAGGTAGGCACGCTACCTACTACACCAGTCCCGGGGCAGGAGAAATGGTTGTCATCCTAACAGAATTTAAATCTTTTTCTTTTTATTTTATTTCTGTCATTGTTTCCGAGAAAAATGAGGTCACTCATTGTTTGAAGCCGTGTTGCCTAGACGATGGACAGAAACCAACTCCTTTAGTGACTCTCTCTGTCTCACGTGCACTCATTATCTTCTCTCTCTTCTACTCGGTGATTAAATCATATTAATCCAATGCATTACACGACCTTTGATATGAATCTCGTTCATTCGATATGACTACTAATTCTTTGTGATTCTCTTACAGACCATAAGATATGAATTTTTGCTGATTCATCCTCGAATTCGTTCTTTTTTTAAGGTTAACTCTTGGTGTTACTAAACGCACACAACTTTTTTTTGAGATGTTAGTGTGTTTTTTTTCGAATGAATCGTATATGCACAATTAAAATAGATAAATTATTTAAGTTTCATATTCATTTCTGATCCAGAGAAAGAAGGGAAAGGCGAAATGTGAGATAGCAACCTTTCTCCTCTTCTTCAAATTCATCAACTCTACTGACTCTGGGGGTGGCACACCCAGAATTTGCTTCTGGGGGGGGGAGATTTTTATGATTTCTTCTGAGAAGGGGAGGAGGGGGTGACTTCCAACGGCGTAACTATCCTTTGAGGGCGGAGGGGGCGAAGCTCAACTGGGACGCCGTTTTTCGTTTGACCTTTTTTTTAGTATTCGAATCTCGTTTGTTCTTTTTTTGTAATTTTTCTCCGGATTTGTGATATAAATGGAATTTATTATGAAATTTAAAAAAAAGTGATTTTGGAAAAAGCCGAAAAGCCGGATGCGCGAGGGGCGCCAAAAGCTTGATGCGCCTGGGGCGGGGGGGGGGGGCGAGGCCCCCTTTGCCCCCACCTGGATACGCTACTGGTGACTTCTCTTTTTTGTCAGGAACAGGAGTTTTATGGTTAATAATATTTAAAACAATAGAAAGCATATTTTATGGCTGTGGTGATAATTGATTAAGGAACGCAATGAGCAAGGCAGCCAGCAGAAATAAAAAAAAAAAATTTATATTATTTCATCTAATTTTCGAGAACGCGTCCCTTCCATCCTCAGGACGAATTAATTGTCACAAAATAGATGAAAATTTTTATAATGTATACACAGTGGCGTCATTTCGATTACCGAAGTTAAGAGAGTTGTTGTGCTGTGCTTGTCGCACCAGATTTTTTTTTTTTTGTTTGGCGTGCAAATGAATTAAGGGGACTTAATTAATTAGTTAATTTTATCTATCTTGTCTGGTTAATAAAATTACAAACAATTCTACTGATTGAGTGCCTCGATGCTACCAAAATTTATTAAAAAAAATTTTTGTTTTCGTGTGGACACACACGTTGCTATTCCACTTACAATTAAACCTAATGGGGCAAAAAGAGCGCAGGGCTCATTCGTTCAGGTCCATCAGCTTCTCAATTGCGAACAGCGCCACTCGTTAAACATATCATAAAAAAAAGAAAACAAGTAATATATTAACGCGAGATACAATATGATTCATCATGTGGAATTTTGCAGAGAACATTTATTCAAAAAAAAAAAAAAAAAACTACCTTTGCATATTCATTATTTATTTGTATCTCACTAACTATGGGAGGAAAATCCCGAAGGATATACTCGTTTTAAATTTGATGTCATAGTTATTAACCAAAAATGATATTGAAACCAAATTACACTAAGTTTATATTTACTCCTAGGATTTTACGTACATATTTTTATTGGCCTCTTGAACATAATTTAATTATAATACAAATAGACATTAAAAGTCTAGAGGTCTATTCACTAAAAATATGGTGTGACTGGCGCACAGCACACAACTTTCTCTTATCTTAGTTAATCGAAAGTTGTGTACTGTGGTTGTCACACCAGATTTTTCGTGTCAACATATATTTAATTTCCGACAGTAGGCAAGGGCGGTCCCAGAGGGGGGTCAGGGGGTCGTGACCCCCCCAAAATCTTTTTTTTTTAACACACACTTTTTTCCACTCACTCTCCCATTCACACAATCTTTTCGGCAACTTAGGCCATTTAAGACTTAAACGATACTCATATTTGATTAATATATATTTATTGGGGTCCAGGCCCATTTATTTATACTATAAAAAAAAAAAAAAAAAAAAACAGTGACCCCCCAAAATGTAAGGCTAGGACCGCCATTGACAGTAGGGTGGGTACATTCGAATTTCAAGATGTAAAATTTATTAGTATGGAAAAATATTTATATTTTGTTACCATGGCAACCCTTTCTCCTATCTTTTCTATGGAGTACAAGAGTAAAGTGGTCTTCAGAAGATTTCAATGTCAAAATGAGAATATACATTTTAAAGAGCATCTAAAAAATAATTGATTTTTGAATTTTAATCGAAATCGTTGGAGCGAATTTAGAGAATATAAAAAAAAAAACTGAAAAAGTGCATCAGTAAAGTACTAATACTCTTTGGTCGATTTTGTTCAAAAGCTTCGTGTCACGTCCCATGGGGGTGCCTAATATATAGGGGAGAGGGCGGGACATTGGGACAGTACAAATAAAATTAGCTGTGTATAGTTTGGCTTTCAATATTATTGAGCATTTAATGTTATGTTGTTGAGACTGATAAATGCACTATCTATTGCCATAGGCTTAGCGCTTATACACCAATAGATGAATTAGATTTTTGCAATTTTCCAAAAAATCCAAATTGTCCCAATGTACCTCTTGGGTGAGGTAGATTTGGACAGTGAAGAGGCAGATGTGGACAAAAACAATTTGTTTTGTTCTAAAAAAATAATTTGGGGAATAAAGGTGGCACAATCTAACACAGTGGTTCCCCAACCCTTTCTGGAGGTTGACTAACACCTATCGCCCCCCTTTTCATTTTCATTGTATGTCTAATTTTAATCTAAAGTGTAAATAATAATGCAGTTTTATTATTTTAAACAATTTTGTTACCGTAGATATCAGTAGCGTAGCCAGGATTTCTGCTTGGGGGGGGGGGGGCAAAAGTTTTATGAACCCCCCCCCCTTCTCCAAGAAACTTAAAGTGGAGAAATTTTTTTTAGATAATATAATAATTATAAATAAAAAAAAAAATAAAAAAAATTTTTTTTCTTGAAATAAAAAATAATTTTAATACAAAATTCGCAAATATTAGAGATTTTTTCAATTATTTATAAGTTTTTTTTGTTAGATTTTAGAATTTATGAGAGTTAATAAAATAATTATTTAAAAAAAAAAATCATTAGGGAAAACAATAGGTATTTTTTTTGTTTTGGAGAAGGCTTTGGGGGGCTCGGCCCCCTGGCCCCCCCTGAATTCGCCACTGGTAGATATATAAAAACAGCCAACGCGGTTTTATCTGTTCACTCTTAACTGTTGTAGTAAATGTTGTACAGTAGCACCAAAAACACATGATTTGAAATTTTGTCGCTTAGGTGGTTTCTGAAATAAACGATTCACTTAAAAAAAGAGAAAAAAAAATACAAATTAAAATCAATTAGTAAGATTACAATATCAATCAATATATCAGGTCGGATATATTCCACAATCAGGACTGCAGACAGGGGAGGCAAGGGGGGGGGGGGGGCCCATTGCGCTCCCACCTTAAAATTCTAATAAAAAATAATTTTCATGGTTAAAATTTCAAGTTTTTTTTATTATATTTTTATTTTAATCTTTTTAGTCTTTTTTATTATTATAGAGTATTAAGAAAGCGTGAGGCATCAAATAAAGTACCACATTAGTTTGGTATATTTTGGTAAAACCCAACTGATGATTAGCGTCATCAAAAATGACCCTTAAATATCAAATTTCCCACCTCTAGCTCATCGGAAAGTCTTTTGAAATTAGATTAATACGCGAGAGGTTTCAAATAAAGTACCACATTAGTTTGATATATTTTGGTAAGTAGCCCCGGGGCCCGTCAAGTCTGTCTGTGGCCCTGTCCACAATATAATATCTTAAATATTATATATAATTTCTTATTTATTAGTGTCCACATGTGCCTCTCGCTAGATGTCCCAATCTACCTCAATCATGTTTATAAACAAAATGAGGCTATATAAATAGCTAAAATAAACAATTACATCTGGATGTACCGAAATAGTAAGAATAAACAAGTCTACTTATCTCTAATATTTCAACTGTCTTTATTCAAACGTTCATATGAAAAATAATCGACCTCAAACGATTTCCGATTTTTTTACAACGCAGGACAAATATGATGTAGCAACGTGTAACTAGCTATGGCGTAGCTTGACGCTGTTAAAATTTTTCTATAATAAAATGGGCACTTAATGCACCCTAATGGTCAAAGAGTACAATCTAACTTTACATTTAGTAGCGCTAAAATTCGAATGTCCCAATGTGCCTCGTGTCCCAATGTCCCCCCTCTCCCCTATATATATATATATATTTTGGAGGGGTGGAGGAGCTCTATTTTTTTAAACTGATTCTAAATAAAGTACCCCAGGGATGCACCTATAATTAAAATAGTTCACTTATTTCTAAACAAAAAATAATTTTTTTTCTAACTTTTTCTATATTATAATTTCCCATATAAATTTTTGTCACTAACAAACTATAATAAATTTGTAGATTTAATTGTAAAACTTTTTTCATTCCATTAACTTATTCAGAGTTGCTTTAATTTTGATAGGATTTGTAATTAATTGTAATTAATTGTAATTAATAATTTATTCAACTCAATTAAAGTGGGAAGAAAAAAACATTTATTTAATAGAAGGAAAAATTAATATATACACAACAATAAATATACACAAACAAAAAACTCCATGGCAATCTGTATGTATATTAATAAACTGGTGTATTCAGTGCAATTATTCTAACACCCCCACTCAACAGTTTATTATTATACCAAACAGAGTTTTGATTGCGATTCTTCAAATTTTATTTTCCCCAATGGTTTTGTAAAGATGTCTGCAATCATGTTTTCTGTTTCACAATATTTCAAACAAATTATCTTCTTTTCAATTAAGTCCTTTATAAAATGGTATTTGACATCTATATGTTTGGTTCTTGGATTGATCTTTTCATTATTAGACAATTTAATGCATCCTTGATTATCTTCATAAAGTGTAACAGGATAATCGATTTTTATTCCTATTTCTTCTAACAGCTGAATTTCCCACAATAACTCTTTCGATGTTTCTGATGCAGCAATATATTCAGCCTCTGTACTGGAAAGGGAAACTGTCGTTTGCCTTTTACTCGACCAGTTTATTAGATTATCTCCAAGTTTGATTAAAAATCCACTAGTTGATTTCCTATTTTCAACATCGCCTGCCCAATCGGCATCTGCATAAGCAGTTATTTTAAGAGTTTCACTAGGTGAAAATTTTAATTTAAAATCTTTAGTCTGTTTTAAATATCGTAGAATTCTTTTGATTGCAATCCAATCCTTTTGTTGAGGTTTCTCCACCTTTCTGCATAAAACACCAATGGCAAAGCTAATATCGGGTCTTGTGGTTACTGAGAGATAGAGTAACTCCCCCACTGCTTGTCGATATCTTTCATTATCTTCAAGGTATTGATCATTTTCATCAATTTTTGATAAATAATCCGTTGACATCGGAGTAGAAACACCTTTAGAATCAGTCATTCCATATCGACTTAATAATGTATTTATTTTTTCGGTTTGACTTAAGAAAAATGTTCCATCTTCTTGACGAACAATCTGAATTCCAAGATAATTCTTGATTTCTCCTAAGTTTTTAGATTCAAAATTTTTATTTAAAATATCTTCAAAATAATCAAGTGTATTTTTATCTTCATATGCGAATAGAATGTCATCTACGTAAATTAAAACATAAATCCATTTATTATTCATTTCTTTTGTAAATAAACATTTGTCCATTTCATTTCTTTTAAATCCATTATCTTCCAAAGTTTTATTCAATTTTAAATTCCAACATCTTGCTGATTGTTTTAATCCATATAATGATTTTCTTAATTTGCAAACTTTGTTTTTATTTTCAATTTCAAAACCTTTCGGTTGTGCCATGTATATGTCTTCATCAATATCTCCATATAAAAATGCCGTTTTTATATCAAAATGTTGCACTCTCATTTTTCTCGAAGCTGCCAGAGAAAATATTATTCTTAAAGTATTTTGCTTAACTACAGGAGCAAACGTTGCTTCATAATCTTTTCCGTATTTTTGTGAATAGCCTTTCGCTACGAGCCTGGCTTTATATCTTTCGATAGTACCATTCGAATTTCTTTTAATTTTGAAAACCCATTTGTTTCCAATAACATTACTTTCTTCTGGTAAATCCACTATTTCCCAAGTATTATTTTCTTGTAATGATTTATATTCTTCATTTACAGCTTCCAACCATTTTAATCTTTCTTCTTTAGGTAAATTCATCATCTCTTCCCAAGTATCTGGTTCAATTTCCGTTTTCTTTTCATGATTTGAAAGTAATACAAGTCGTGCTGGAGGTTTTCCTTTTGTCGTCCTTTCAGACCTTCTAATTGTTTGTTCATTTTTATCATTATCATTATTATCTTTTTCTTCATCAAATATTTCTTCATTACCATTATCCATTTCTTCATCATTTACTTTATCAACTTCATCAACTTTTTCATCATTTACTTTATTTTCAATTCTTCTGTAATTTTCATTTTTACTTAAAATTCTATATTCATTTTCTTCTTCTTTTTCATCTTCAGGTTCATTTAATTTTTCATTTTCATTTAATTTTTCATCTCCATTTATTTTCTTTTTAATAAATTTAAATGATTTATCAGTATCTTCAAAAATTTTTACTGTTCTTGATATAATTATTTTATTCTCTTCAGGAATTAAAATTCTATATCCCTTGGAACTCGTACTGTATCCAACTAAAACTCCTTGTTGAGCTTTTGAGTCAAATTTCCTTCGTTTTTCTTTTGGAATGTACACCAAGCTTTTACTTCCAAATATCCGAAGATGATTTAAATTTGGCTTTATTTTATTCCAAAGTTCAAATGGTGTTTTTGACGATGATTTATTTGGAGTTCGATTATATAGATAACAGGCTGTTAAAATAGCTTCACCCCAATATCTCTTAGGAAGATCAGCATTGATCAACATACATCTTGCAGATTCCACAAGTGTTCGGTTTCTCCGCTCAGCAACGCCGTTTTGTTGTGGAGAGTAAGGAACTGTGGTCTGAAACTCTATTCCATATCTTTTTAAAATTTCCTGAGTTAATTTACCCGTATATTCTCCTCCGTTATCCGATCTTAAAATTTTAGGCTTTTTATTAAACTTATTTGATACATAATTTATAAACTCTTCTAACTTTTCTGGAACTTCAGTTTTTGAATTTAATAAATATATAAATGTATAATTAGAATAATCATCTATAAAAGTTAAAAAATATTTCTTCTTACTTGGGGTTTCATTTTCCATAGGCCCACAAAGATCACTATGAATTAGGTCCAAAATTTCTTGCGATTTTACCTTTCGTTCTTTTGGAAAAGGTTTTCTGGTTAACTTGCCTTTTATACAGGTGATGCACTGGGAAAAATCTTGACATTTAGAACAACTAATCCCAGAAGCGAGGTTTTCTTTAAAAATTTTCTGAATATAATCAGGATTACGGTGACCTAGTCTGCAATGCCAAGTATGAATACAATTAAAATGAGGAACATGATTAATAAAATTAATTTTATCATAATTTATTAATTTATATAAACCGTTTTCATTAATTGCTCTTGCATATATTTCATTTTCTTTTTTAATTAAGCAAATATTATCTTTAAAAATTACCTCAAAATTTTTGGCAGTTAGTTTGGTCACTGAGAGTAAATTATTTTGTAAATCTGGTATGTATAAGACATCCTTGACAAGTATTTCTTTCGAATCATTAAGATTAATTTTACAATTAATATATCCTTCCCCTATTCCTTCACTTCTAATCATCTGGCCATTTGCAAGATAAACAAAATTACTCTTTGAATCGTACCATTTCGAAAAGAAATTTTTATTATTGGTCATGTGGCTCGTGGCCCCCGAATCAATAAACCAATCATTTTGTGAAAGATTATTATTATTAACATTAAAGCATGAATCAGAATTTTTAATTTCCTTAACATTTTTAGCTTTTTGAAATTTATTTTCTCTATTTTTCGAATTTTTTAAATAAAAACAATCTTTTTGTAAATGACCCTTCTTTTTACAAAAATAACATTCCCTAAAGTCCTGGAAATTACTTCTAGTATCTTTATTTTTATTATTATTATAATTATATTTATTAAAAGTTTTTAAAACTGATTCTGATTCGTTTTTAAAATTCTTATTTTTTGATTTTAACATTTCATTTTTACGCTTATATTCATCTACAAGTTTACCTTTTACATATTCTAAAGTTAATTCATTATCAGGACGAGCATCGAGAGCTGTTACCAAAGTAGTGTATTCTTCAGGAAGTCCTCCCAGAAGAAGCGCGGCTACATGAAAATCTTTAATTTCTTCACCAATCCCACGAAGGCGCTCAACCATTTCAAGGGTTGTTCTAATAAATTCTTGCATGTCTTGATAATTTTCAAGTTTCGTTTGATATAGCCTTCTGAGGAGATATAACTTATTTGATAAATTTGACCTTTCATGTACCTTTTGAAGTTGTAGCCACATTTCCCTTGCATTTTTGCAATTGTAAATATGAATTATTTGATTATCTTCGATACTCAACGAAATTGTAGTTTGAGCTCTTTCATCCTTTAATGACCAGTCCTCCTTCGAATTTTCAGGCTTTTCTTCATTGACAATATTCCAAAGACCTTCTCTTATTAAAATCATTTTTAATTTGAATTTCCATATTTGATAATTATTTTCATTCAGTTTGGCAAAGTGAAATTTAAATTCATTATGTTCCATTTTTGAAGTCTGGGCCCATAACCTGATAGGATTTGTAATTAATTGTAATTAATTGTAATTAATAATTTATTCAACTCAATTAAAGTGGGAAGAAAAAAACATTTATTTAATAGAAGGAAAAATTAATATATACACAACAATAAATATACACAAACAAAAAACTCCATGGCAATCTGTATGTATATTAATAAACTGGTGTATTCAGTGCAATTATTCTAACAAATTTAAATAAAAAAAATAAAAAAAAAATTGAAAATTTTCATTTAGGCCTACTTTAGTGACGCTCGTTATTAAATTTTTACTTTCTTTTACGCTATATTTGAAATATTTTATATTTCAAAAATAAATACAAAATTGGTAAATAAGTAGGCCTATTATGTAGATATTTTTTCACTTGTTTTTTTTAATAAAGACACTCACACTTTTTTTCTCACTCACACTCACACACACATTCACACAGTCTTTTCGGCAACTCAGGCCATATAAGACTTTTTACGATATCCGTTATTGATAAATATACATATATGAGGTCCAGGAATTCTTATTTAAGCCATTTGGTATCCAATTGGCTTAAATAAAATCATCGGACTGCCTGGGGTCCGAACCCGCGACGTTTGGTATATGAGGTTAGCACGCTAACCTCTACGCCATGCCCCGAGGGCTTTTCACTTGTTTTTTTTTTGTTTTTTTTAAAAAAAACATTCACACTTTTTTCTCATTCACACTCACACTCACACACACATTCACACTGTCTTTTCGGCAGCTCAGGCCATATAAGACATTTACGATAACCGTTATTTATGAATTTATATATATTAGGGTCCGGGCATTTTTATTTAAGCCATCTGGTATCCAGATGGCTTAAATAAAATCATCGGACTGCCTGGGGTCCGAACCCGCGACGTTTGGTATCTTTTCACTTGTTAATTGTACAATAATTCCTAAATGTCGATTTATCATTCTCGAGATGACCTCTAATGTCCTATAATGTCATAGAAAGGCTGAGAGCACAATTGGAATTGTGATATCTGGAACAGGAATCAGGCAAAGCATGAATTTGAATGAGATCTTGACAAATTGGGAGAGAGAGAGCGCTATATCTTGAAGAGGGGAAAACGCACTTCTAAATAAAAGAATAAATATAAACAAGATAAGGTCTTTGAAAGATTTAATTTTTATTACTTTCTCTTACCTATGTATATATGTAATAAAAAGAGAAAGTATTGGATAAAGGTCAAAAATTCGATGTCGAGATTTTGATGGCTATACACGTTTTAAGGTCCCCTGAATCCAAAAAAGTCCCTCAAATTGGTCTGTCTGTGAACAAAATATGTCAAGGACGAAAAGAACTAGGAGGGTGAAATTTTATTTTATAATTAAGTTTGGTACATCTCTGCAGGGCCGGAACTAGGAGATTTTTTAGAGAAGGCAAAATTTAATTTTCCGCCCCCTCCTTAAAATTTTCTATACAAAATTCATATCATTTTACCTTTTTTTTAGTAAATCTTTCTTTAATTGCCGCCCCCTGATATCTGCCGCCCGGGGCACACTTACCCACTGCCCCCCCCCCCCCACTAGATCCGGCCCTGCATCCCTGGGAAGTGACACGAAGCTTATGAACAAAATCGGCCATAAAGTACTTACCATACTAGTACTTTAGATAAAAGAATGATGTGTGCTGTGCGACCAGTCACACTAGATTTTTTGGTAATAAAATTTAGTTTCATTTCATATCAGTTTTATATTACATCAGGGATAGAGAGGGACTTTTTTCTTCATATATTTAGCCTAACTATAACCATTTTATTTTACGGGTTATAAAATTATAATTTATTAATCCGTGCACTTCCATCTTCAAGTAAACCTCCGATTCTACAACGAGTGTAAATTTCTTAGCTGTTTCTTCTATAAATATATGTGGAAACGAAAAATCTTGTGCTTCCAGTCACACTGGATTTTTTAAATTACGTTGGCCATATCTTTTTTTTTAACACTCACACTTTTTTCTCATTCACACTCACAGACACATTAACACAGTCTTTTCGGCAGCTTAGGCCATATAAGACTGACGATAACCGTTGTAATGAATATATCTATTGGTGGTCCAGGTATTTCTATTTAAGCCATTTTGTATCCATATGGCTTAAATTGCCAAATACCTATTAGTATATTAGTATAGGATTCCGTCCCCACCACCACCCCTCTCCCACTCTCGGGGGGCTCAAAGGTGCTTGGCCAATTTGGGAAACAAATTCATTTGTTTATATTTACATGATTTTTAATGCCACTTGTATGATTTTGTTTTTCTAAATTAACGAAAAATATATTTTTCTTCGTTGATTATTTCAAAAACTATTCAGTTTTCGAAAAATTGTCAAAGAACAAAAACTTTTTAAAATAGAGTAATTTATTATGATATGACAAAAATTGAAAATTTCAAAATTTTTGAAAAAACTTCTTAGTTAAAGTACTACTTCCAAAAGACGTATTTACTCCAAAAGTTGATAGAAATCTACAATTTTAGTGTAAGGAGTATATACCAAATTTCATCTACTTGGTTGCTTGCGTTTTTAAGCAATCGTGTTCACACACACAGACACACGTACATACACGCAGTCATAATCTTAAAAAAACAGTTTTTTTTTTTACTCAGGGAGGTCTAAAACGTGGAGAATCATCAAAATCTCGAAGCCGAATTTTTTGACGATTACCAATATTTTCTCCTTTTATACGATACAAGAAAGTAAAAAGTCACCATAACTTGTAAGATAACAAAGCAAGTTTATTATTATGTTGCAATCTAAGAAGAGGCAGTAATGATTGATGATATATTCGGTGTCCAATTAAAATTTTAATTTCATTAATTAATGCGCGAAATTTAAGATAAGATAAATGAGAATAATTGAAATAAAGAAATTATTTTTCTTCTTTATAGGAGGGGGGGGGGGGGGGGGGGGCGCCCCAAGCCTCCAATTTTTTCACAAAAAATTTTTCCCCCCCCAAAAAAATTTTATTTCCCCCTGAGGGGAGTCAAACATTAAGGGCCACCTTATGTTTTTTAACTGTAATGTCTTAAAATGGTTTTAATGATTATACAGTTTATGATTATGAGTAGACAGTTTCATCTACCTTGCTACCAAACAATAGAAATGAATAGAGAGAAATGATCTCCAATGTCGGAAAAGACCTTATATAAGGCTTACGTATTGAAAAAAAACACAACAGTTATTGAAAATTAAAGCCCAAAATTCAATTTTTTTTTTTTTTTTTTTTTTTTTTCATAGACTTCAGTCTGATTTTCTATTATTATTACCAAGAGACGATGTGTCGCTTTTCTGTGTTCTTTGTCCCCGTTTCTTTGAATTGATTTCCGAAGATTTGTGTTCTAGAGAGATATTTTCATTCAGGTTCTGAAAAGCTTAGGAGTTGTAAGATCTTTTGAAGTCTTCAGTGTTTGATATAATACATAGAAGCAACAGCTGGTAAATCGGGTAGACTGTCTTATTTGGAGAATGTGCTGATGGAGGTTCATAGGTTTCATTAAAATGAGACAGGGGATGTTTGGTCCAGAGGCTAGGCACACACAGTCAATTTTCAGACGACTAACAATTTCTTCTTCCTTTAAGTGCTCGGATTTGTTTACATTAAATAAATAAATATTTTTATTTTGCAAAGATATGGAAGTTACTTGGGAAAAATTTCTCCTCAGATGTAGGATTCGAAAAGAAAAAACACTTTTTCCTTTATTTAGGATCATTTAATGGCTGAGGCAACCAGTTGCGCACATTCCCGGTTTCGGCTTTTTACAATGCCATCTTCAGGCCTAAAATTCATAAATTACAGTTGCAGAGATACATTTGTTTTTCAATACTCTGCAACTGTAATTTATGAATTTTATGCCTGAAGATGGCATTGTAAAAAGCCGAAACTGGAATGTGCGCAACTGGTTGCCTCAGCCATTAAATGATCTTGAATAAAGGAAAAAGTGTGTTTTTTCTTTTCGAATCCTACAACATCTGAGGAGAAATTTTTCCCAAGTAACTTCCATATCTTTGCAAAATTGATTAACTGGGACTGTTTCAAGATATAAATATTTTTATTTAATGAAGAAATTCCGCACGCCCAGGATTTGAAAAGGGATCTTCTTTGAATTAATTATATCGATTGCAACCGGAGGATGTCCCGCACGCTGGTTCCACCATTTTTTGTCTTCCCCAGGTCCATTTTTGTGATGGTCTATTATACGGTGATTATAAAATAGAAGTTGATTATGGCGCGGCGAAGCCATTTGGTATCCAAATGGCTTAAATAAAATCATCGGACTGCCTGGGGTCCGAACCTGGTACTTTTGGTATACGAGGTTAGCACGCTAACCTCTACGCCAAACCCCGAGGGCTTTTCCTGTATCTAATTTTTATTTAAATTAATTGATAACCAATAATAAATAAAGTAAAAACTTCTCCAATTGGCTTCTTGATTAGATTGATTGATTCTTGAGTGATTGTTAATATTTTTGTTTAATAACTATTTTTTGTATATTTTTAGTATGCGCTGAGGATGATATCATTGTATTGATATTGAAATATTCCACATTTTTTGGCTAATGTCTATTTTTTATTAATAATAATAAATAAATTTTATTGCTTATGAAGGCTGAAGATGGCAGGGTTGATCCCAGCCGAAACGTTCCATTAAAGAGTGTTTATTACAAAATAGAGGCTCAATTATTTGGCTGCATCCTCTTTCCTATTCAACACGTTCTACTATTCAACTTGATTAATTCATTCATTCTTATCACTTGATTTCTTCCTGTTTAGGTTAGTCTCTTTTCAAAAAAGTTTAAAGCAACGGGGAGAGTTGTTAATTAAAACACTTTAAATATACAAAAAAATCTATTAGATCTTGATTTTTTTTTTATATCCATTAAAATTCTATCATTCTTTTAATTACATTCATCACAAACGTCATTCATTCATTTCTTAAGATTCTATTCGTAGAGTAGAATGTAATTACAAGCATTGACGTAATTCCAGAGAGATTGAGAGTGAGTGAAGGAGGAATGATTCTGTAATTAGAGTATTTAATTAATAGACTGATCTGCATTTTAATGAAATCATTTCTTAAATTTGATTTTTTAATCTAAAGTGTCTATAATAAATAAATAAAGTTTCGCAATTTAGCTTTGAGAAATAAATTACAAAGTAGAAATTGTTATCTTTTTTTTTGTGGTCAACTTAGAAAGAATTTAATTTATTTATTATTAATTGACATTTATAATTAATTAGGCTATGTCTAGTAGTCTATATGATCAGAATTTTTATTCCGAGAGTTAAAGAACAGAATTTGTGTTTTTTTTTTGTCCAAAATGATACATGAAAAAAATATTTATTTTTTTTCCTTCTAATTCGGATTTAAAATTTAATTTTTTTAGGAAGGGTAACAACCCCTGGGCCGGGCATAGGAACTATCATAGCTATTTTTTAAAGTGTATTTGTTATAACCAATATTTTTTTTTTATGTGGGTTACCACAGTCATGTTAAATATATCTATGACTAGTTAAGTCCGAATCGAGGTATATTGAATACTATAATAATAACTAGGGTCCGACTGAAACAAGATTTTCAGCCGAAACCGAATTTCGGCTTCAATTTTAGTTTTAGCCGAGACCGAAACCGAAACTTGTTTTAAACTTTTATTTAAAATTTCCTAAATTCACATCATTTTACCTTTTTTTATTTCTCTTACCTATGTATATATGTAATATATATATAGAGAGAAAGTATTGGATTCATGTCAAAAATTCGATGTCGAGATTTTGATGGATCTTCAGTTTTGAGGTCCCCTGAATCCAAAAAGTGGTTTTCGCGACATGGTCTGTCTGTGGGTGGGTGGGTGGGTGGGTGGGTGGGTGTGTGTGTGTGTGTGGGGTGTGTGTTCAATTTTAAGCATGAAGGAATTGAGCTAGGAGGTTGAAATTTTATATTTAAGTTAAACACCCCCGGGACCGAAAAATAAGCTTTTAATCAAAATCGGCCAAGAGTACTAGTACTTTACTGATGTACTTTTTCAGTTTTTTTCGATTTTCTCAAATTTGCTCCAACGATTTTTTTTTAAATTCAAAAATCAATTATTTTTTAGATGCTCTTTAAAATGTATATTCTCATTTTGCAATTGAAATCTTCTGAAGACCACTTTACTCTTGTATTTCATAGGGAAGATAGGAGAAATGGTTGCCATGGTAACAAAATATAAATATTTTTCCATACTTATAAATTTTACATCTGAATTCAAATGTTCCGTACTGTCGGGAACTAAATATATGTCGACACAAAAAATCTGGTGGACAACACAGAACACAACTTTCGATTACCGAAGGTAAGAGAAAGTTGTCTTGCCGATTTTTATTTAGTACGGCCTATACGAGTCTCACACCATATTTTCAAACTCTGGCCAGGCCCAAGTTTCGGCTGGTTTTTTGCCGAAACCAGGATTTTTGGCTGAAAATTGTAACCGAAACCGAAACTTCGGTCGGTTCCTACAAATAACTTATTCAAAGATAGAGATGTCGAAAAATATTTAACAATATTTTTTTATTAAAAAAGGGATCAATCATATATTTGAATGAAAAAATTTGCAATAAAAGTGTAAGCAAAAAGGCTTTAAAATAAATTTACCTTGAAAACTGTCTTCTCTTGTGGAATCAAACTCCGAAAGGGGGTGAGGGTAAAGCCCCAATAGAGGCTATTTCATTTGAATTCATTCATTAAATATAAACGATCGATGAAAGTTCCAACTTATCTTACACAATCCATTATACAATACACAAATAAATTGAAAAAGTACAAACTTAAGGAGATGTAATTGAATTGTTTATATTTCAATTCTTTATTATGAATATGTTTTATTTAGTATTTTTCTAATTAAAACAAATTGTTAGCATTGTTTAGCTTTAAAGTTAACCTACACCTTCTATAAATTATCAAAGAAATAAAAATAGATTTTTTTTTTTAAATATATAAAACTAGAAAAGAGAGCTTGTGAGAAAGACGTGCGGATGAACGAACCAATTAATTTGCCGCCCCCCTTTCCTTAGCGCCGTCACTGTAACCAAATTTTAATCGTTCTTTAAATTTGAGTCTCTAAAATGTTCTCATCTCTAAAATTTTGACGCCCCTAAAATTTGGCCGCACTAGGTCCACACCATAAATCCACCACTGCCACGAATTATGATAATTCTTGTTTCTTTGAGGAGGTGGAAATTTGAAATATGAATATATTTATAAATTATGCATAATAAAGTTAAATAGAATTTGTTAAGGTGCGCGACTCGGGGTGCTAATTTTGGGACTTTCCAGGTGCCACAATTTTGAAGCTATCGACCTCAAATTTTTTTTAAATTAAAGCTATTTAAAATATCTACAACTTATAGAAGCCCTTTTTTTTGATTTTCGAAAAAATAATTTTTTTTTTTAGATTAATCGCATTAAATAAAATATATTTTAAAAAAAGGAGCTCTATAAGTTGTAGATAATTAAATTAGTAATCATTGTGTTAAAGAATAATTAATTTTTTGCCTTTAATTAATTAGCTGGAAAGTCTAGAATTAAATGGAACAAGTTACGTGTTTTCCAATGGGGAACACTAACGCCATCTGGTGCCGCCTCGAGTCAATCGTGCTTTAACGGTTTTTCGAGACGCGCACCTTAATTTCTTAACCACTTTTTCTATTTTGCCGCCCCCGGATATCTGCCGCCCGGGGCAAGTGCCCCTCGTGCCCCCCCCAAGGCTTGTTAATATGCTTCAATAATTTCAAGGAAACAAAAAAAAAAAAAAAAAAAAAAAATTAAAAAAAAATCACTTTATATTTAAACTTTTATCATTTATAGAAAATAATTTTTATATAAATACTCGTGTTCCATTAATGCCAGTGACTATCTGGAAATATTCCGGATATCTAATCGTGTCTAATCGTCGGTTCAGCTAATAGCCGTCAATTAAAATATCGATTTCCCGATGCTATTTTTACCTCTAATGTTTATATAAAAGTTAAATCCACCCTTTATGGAAAATATCGCATACATTTCCAATGTCAATATGTAGATTATGTTGTACGTACGAATGAGAGGCGCGGAGTTTTCACTTTATTTGAAACTCTCATATAGGATTTCCTCTGGGATTAAAATCAAAAGGGCATTTTTTATTCCTATAAATAGGAATAAAACCCACAGATTTAAGGAGAGATTACTAAGAGAAATTTTGATTTTATATAAACAGCTTCTAAATTGAACTTTGAACTTTAATAGAAAGGAAATATAATTTTTAAGATGCGTTTGTTGAGATCTCGAATTTGATTTAATCTTTTTACAATTTGATACAAATATAAATGGAAAAAGTTTAAGATCAGTACGAAAGAAGGCGTCCGCTCCCCCGAGTAAAAATGATTGAAAATGATCGAGGGATCCATACGAGTACGCCCGCAACTAGTCTGCATAGTGAACCTTTAGAGACCCACAAGGGTCGCAAACTACTCAGTATCGATTGAAAAGTATCGATACTTAATTAAATATAAAATCTTTTATTTAATTTCTATTTGCCGACGTTTCGGTCGCCAATCACGGCTTTCATCGTCGGAGACCTCCGAGTAGCACAAATATGATAATATTTTTGTATAAATCAAAGTAAAAAGAAATTGTATATTATTACAATGAATATTAAAATAGCTAAGATTGTGTATAATTGACAATATTTGCCCTGATGAAGATCACGACCGAAAAGTCGGCAAATAGAAATTAAATAAAATATTTTTTATTTAAACTCCTGGCTGCAAAGTCTCTGCGAATCTTGATTAAATCTCCGCGGCCATAAAACATCAAGTTCTTAAAAAAATAAAATAAAAATAATTACGACTAAAAAAAATTCATTTTTAGAAGTACTATGTACTACTAATAATTTTTCAGGATGTTTCCCTGTTGAACACTTCAATAATAAAAATTAAAATAGAGTATGTATAAGTGGTACAAACTATTCCACTTATTTCTATTGCAAAATAGAACAAATGTACGTAAATGTTGTTCCGACCTAACTAATCATCGCGTATGTGGACCGAGTATCGATACGAGTATTTTTGACCGATACTTACTTGGTACTCGATTCCAAAGTATCGATTCCAAAAGTACTTGGTATCGAAAGAAAAGTATCGAGTAAGTACTTGTATTTACTCGTATCGTTTCATCCCTATCCATGTGTGTCTCTAAAGGTTCACTATGCAGACTTAGGAATGAAACGATACGATACGATACGAAATTAAAATATTATAATAAGTGTAATATTGCATTCAAGTCCTGTTCTTTAAGTCAGAGGTTTGCTTTTCTACCCTTTTCATTATTTTTATTTTTTATTTTTTAGAATCGACGAATCGCCTTCGATCTCGAAGATGATTGAACATCATAACCGCTATCAGACGGCAACCAAGCAGTCACTACAGCAGATTCCAGAGTAAAGCAGCTACATTTAAAGTCTGTATGAACATTTACGTGGGCGTAGAGTGAGCAGTTTAGGATAGGATGTTATTAATGCAATTCTCCCATTTCAGAGTCCCTTTTAGATAGTTAATGTTTTAAATTCAAAATTTTTAAATTAATAACTAATAATAGAGCGGGCGCTGGAGGTAGTTGAGTATGCAAAATCTGAGGACAATGGATTTGGGCTAAGAATAGCTCCCAGAATAAGGATCCGGATCTTGCCGGGCCAATTTTTGGTCCAATTTTTTTTTTTACCCCCCACCCCCTCTAATCTCCATAGGAAATCAATGGAATGCATGCTAAGATGATGTGAAAACCTGCAATTATGGTCAAATTCGAGTACTTAAAACTTCAAACAATGAAAAAACTGTCTTGTCAGCAACTGAGGGGATCCTCTATAGTCCCCTGAGAAGTACTATCTTGCCACCAGTTGTGGTGGTCCCCTCTAACCCCTTCAACTCTTTTCTCTCCCTTTATTATACATTTAAATATACGGCCTAAACACCACGCCAAATTGTGGGGACCGGCAATTATGCTCATAATCCACTACCTGGTACCCCAATTAATGAAAAATACTATCTTGCCGCCAGCTGCGGTGGTCCACTTTAACCCCTTCACATCTTTTCGCTCTCTCTGTTATAAATTTAAATATACGGCCTAAACACCATACCAAATTGTGGGGACCGGCAATTATGCTCATAATCCACTACCTGGTACCCCAATCAATGAAAAATACTATCTTGCCGCCAGCTGCGGTGGTCCCCTCTAACCCCTTCAACTCTTTTCTCTCCCTTTATTATACATTTAAATATACGACCTAAACACCATGCCAAATTGTGGGGACAGGCAATTATGTTCATAATCCACTACCCGGTACCCCAATAAATGAAAAATACTATCTTGCCGTCAGCTGCGGTGGTCCCCTTTAACTCCTTCACCTCTTTTCTCTCCCTTTATTATAAATTTAAATATACTGCCTTAAAATCATGCCAAATTGTGGGGGCCGGCAATTATGTTCATAATCCACTACCCGGTACCCCAATCAATGAAAAATACTATCTTGCCGCCAGTTGTGGTGGTCCCCTTTAACCCCTTCACCTCTTTTCTCTCTCTCTCTGTTATAAATTTAAATATACGGCCTAAACACCACGCCAAATTGTGGGGACCGGCAATTATGTTCATAATCTACTAATCTACTACCTGGTACCCCAATCAATGAAAAATACTATCTTGCCGCCAGCTGTGGTGGTCCCCTCTAACCCCTTCACCTCTTCTCCCTCTCTGTTATAAATTTAAATATACGGCCTAAGCACCACGCCAAATTTTGTGGACCGGCAATTATGCTCATAATCTACTACCTGGTGTATTTATAATCAACGAGGTTCTTCAGGCCAACTAAATAAAACCTTTCGTAAGATTATTAAATTTAACAATTCTACTTTAATAAAGAAATTCTAATTTTTTTAATTTTCTCTTTTTTTATAGATAGGCATACTTTGGATAGATCATAAATACATAAACATGACGTGAATTGATTTTTTTATTTGTTGCTCTTTTTCGACATCTAATTTTCGAACAAATCAACATCTACATTTAAATCCAATACCTATTTATTTCAATTGATTGGTAGCCAATTCAATTGAATTAAATAAGGAGATGATTCAAATGTCCTCAGATGAAAAAAAGGTAAAACATTAATTACGCCTGTATATTACGGCTAACTAGAATAAAAGATGATAGTTTGGTTGCCTAACTGTAGGCGTATTAATTTAATATTTTGCTAAAAGATAAATATTAATATTAAGTATAGTATATAAAACAATTTATTTTAATATTCTATATCTCAAAATCAATAACAATCAAGATCGTTAGATATTTTCATTATGACTATAATTATTATACTTGATCCGATTAGTTCCCAAACTAATAGAAATATAAAGCGACGAATGACAAGCCTTAAAACTTTCAGTGAACTAAACCTAAAAGTGAATTTTAGAATTAACATAATTAAAATTTGAGAAGTAACAGATATAGAAATATACAAGTTAAATATAAATAAATTATCGGTACAACTATATCTAATTATCATTTAAAAAATGCAGTAGAAGGATTGGAAAACATTTTTCATTTTTTCTTAAATACCATAGGGAACATAAACATTTGCACCCTGAGCCATTTGAAAGACGCCTACTGTTAGGCATCCCAATTGACTCACTACTACATATGCAGTGTCTGTGTGAATTTACCTGAGGTAGGGTTCTGAGGGTCTTTTAGGATAGACCATAAACCACCTCTTTTCAGCAATATAGCGTAGCCTTTTTTTTATCCAATATTTAAACTTTTTTTTAATTTCATCTTGTTATTTGGAAAAAAATTAACTTATTTCAAATTTTGAACGAAACTTGCACCCTGAGCCATTTGAAAGACGCCTACTATCCCAATTTTTTAATAAAATTTCTCCGATATCTATAGACCTTTACAATAATATCTCGGGCGTTAAAATATTCTTGTTGAAAAAAATCTGGTGTGACTGATCGCACAGCACACGCCTCTCCTTAAGAAAATTTTTTCAAATATTTTTTTTAGGGTATTTATAAATCGTTTTTTTTTTTTTTTTTTTTTTTTTAGCTAGAGTAAATTATCAATATTTTACTTTCTCTTACCCTATATGAAATTTAATTTGTATTATATATCTTAAATATCTAGTCATAGCTTGGGTCCTATTGGGGGAGGTTTGAACCCCCCTCCCCGCTAGGCCTATGAGAAAATAATATGAACACCGGACATATAGAAAATATTTATTTATTAATAATGTGTTGAGCCACCATTTGCTTGTAGAAATTTTTACAGGTTATTTGGGGGTACTCTAGGATCTATCCAAAGTTTTTGACCTCGAGGACCCTGTACCCTGTACTAACTTGGGGGAGTGGGAGAGGGGGTTGCCAAAACCTCAAAATTTTAGAACTTTTTCATTTTTTATTTTGTTTTCTATCTCATAAACTAAGCATATTTTGGCACCAGAATACAATACAAAGTTGTAGAGCATTAAATTTGCTAAAACTCGTTATTAAAACGCGTATTTCGACCCAATATTAACCGAGATACGGTCGATCAAAGTTCTATTTGTTTCACATTTCGAGGAACTTGGTCCAACTTTAATCGCCGTATCTCGGTTAATGTTGGGTCTAAATATTCGATTTATTAACCCAATCATAGCAAATTTAATGCTCTACAACTTTATTATGTATTAAAATTCACAAAAATATGTTTAGTTTCCGAGATATAAGCGAAAAACTGAAAAAGTCCAAAGTATCTCGAAATGAAAAAAGAACTTTGATCAGCCGAATCTCGGTTAATATTTGGTCTGAAAATTCGTTTTATCAACCAAATTTTACCCACTCTTTCTAATTTATTATGGGGGAGTGCACAAAATATGCTTAGTTTGAGAGATATAAGCGAGATACTGAAAAAAGTACACACATTTTGAGTTTTTTTTGTTTTTCTCCAACCCCTGTAGGCCCTTCGAATTAAACAAAAGCAAACATTAAAAGCTAAAAATTGAATTTAAGTTTTTTTCGGTGTCTAGAAGAGGAATTCGCAAATTCTTTATTTAAAATTTATTTATTGTCCAAAGGGATGGTTTATGGTCTATCCTAAAAGACCCTCAGAACCCTAACTCAGGTAAATTCACACAGACAGTGCATATGTAGTGGTGAGTCAATTGGGCTGCCTAACAGTAGGCGTCTTTCAAATGGCTCAGGGTGCAAATGTTTATGTCCCCATGGTACGTTGTTCCCCTCTTCTGCAAAATATTTTCTTCATTATTTTCTTCAATTGAAAATGCCCTTCTCCATTATATAATTTTTAAATGCTTTTATTTAACTTAGTTTTTCATGGTACCTAAATTTTAGTCAATTTTTAAGACACTTCCCGACGAGCTAGAGGTCTGAAACTTTGTATTCTGTGTAAATGGAGCGCCCCATTCTTTTATTTTGTCATAAATATTCAACAATTTTAACAACAAAAATGAAATTATTTCTCACTTTTTAGTTCAATTTTTAAATAAAAGCATTTTTTTAAGTTTTTTCTTTTTTTTTATTATTATATTTTTATTAACACTGTCTTCTAAATTTTCATTGTTTTATAAATATTTTCGAATTTTTATTTTGACTCGCGGACTACTCATCTTGAAATATTTAATGATAATAGCTGAGACCGGCGTTCCTAACAATTTCTTCAATTTTTTTCTTCTGGGCCTAGAGCGGGCTGGTCTATTCATTTGCTAGGTCTTATATAGTAGGATGGGTTCACAATCGACACCGATTTCATAGAGTAGGGGAGGGAAGAGAAATGTCAAAATTATTTTTCATCTTATAGCCGATTTTTTAGAGGAATACTTTTCCCGCACATTTTAAACATTTATCGCCTTCCTCTCCCCCCCTTTACCTCAATATGTTAAATAAATAATTCATCATTATTTAAATTTAATTAATGAAAAAATTATTATTTTTTAAATATCTATAGATATTTATATGTATGTATATATACAGTTATTTTATTTATTATATTTATATATTATATATTTAATAGAATTATGCATTTTATTTATTTATGGAAATGAAATATTTTGTTTTAATACCTTTTTTTGAATTAAATATATCTAGAAATTAGCTTCAATTATTTATTTATTTTTAATCTAATTTTTTATTATTTATTTTATTTTTAAACATAAAGAGAAGTGAGAGATCAAATTTTATTTAAGTTGTGAAATGAGGATGATAACTCATTCGCGCGATAAGAAAAGATAATTTCATATTCTAAAATTGAGTTATATTTAAATTTTTCTTTATAGTGCTTAAATAAATATAAACATATGTTGGTAAAATTAGTATGACTTTATTTATAGTGGAAATTTATTTTGGGATCTAATCGCATTATTTAAATAAGCATGTAATAATTATATTTTTATTGATTTGTATTTCTTCTGCCGTCATCGGAGAAATAGTTGCGTCAAAGATTTTTACATTTTCGTTTACACCTTCTGGCTTTGATGTTTTACGATTTCAAAAAACATGTAATGCTTACTATGATGGATTACTAGATGAAAAATTTCTTTCTCTTTATAAATTTGATCTACTTATAAAAAATGTCGATTTTCTAGTTTTTCTGTCCAAATAAACAGCGGCGTAACTGGTCTTTGAGGGGCGGGAGGGGGGAGGGGAGGCGAAGCTCAACTTGGGCGCCGTTTTTCAGAGTTGTAATATAATTTTAAAAGAAAACTATCAATTTTATTTAGACAATCTATGGAAAGAATATAGATAAAATCACCGTTCCTGGGCTATATACTTACACATAGATACCCTAGGCCGCCTAAGTCGGTATCGAGGGGCGCTGCGTCTGGAAGGGGGAGGGGGAGCACCTACAGCTAGTTACGCTACTGCAAATAACGTGTTGGTAAACAGCTGATAACTTTAGAATCAAGTTGCTTATAATTTTAACACATTTATGACCCGCGCGAGTAAAAATGATCGGGGGATCTACACGCCCGCAGCAAAGGTCTGCATAGTGAGTACCTTAGGGACACACAGGGATACACACCGCCCACACCAGGGACACACATTTTTGTTCTGGTCACTTTCGATCTACTGTGTGTGCCCTGATGCGGGCGTGTGATCCCGGTGTGCCCTGCTGTGGGCGTGTATATCCCTGTGTGTCCCTCAAGGTTCATTATGAAGACCTGCTGCTGGCGTGTGGATCCCTCCTGATCATTTTTAATCATTTTTTACTCGGGTCGACAATTCCTGGACCCATGCATCCCACAGAACCTCAACAAATATAATTAATTACTATTCTTAAAGTTTTTGTAATTTGGTTGTATCCCCGCTATTTGGAAGTTAAACTTATTCTCTTAATATTATTTATTAGGTGAATAAGAGAAAATACTACGGTAAATAAATAAGCTTTTGGCGAGGGGAGAAAAGCCAAAAAGCTTTACCGTGGAAAAAATAAACACCTGGTGCCCTCTTTGCTTAAAGCTTAGCAGCTAAGAATAATTGATTTCTTAAGTGCTTCAAGTGAGATTTGAATTAACGTAATTATTCATTTTAAATGATTATTTTTTAGAATTAACATAAATTATCAAAATTACTACGACCACTTTTTTCTTAATTTCTTAGTTTGATTTTAATGTATTATTTAATGTATTTTACTTTCCCACACTACGGATTATACTCACATTGTCAGTATAATAATAAATAAAATCTAATTAGTGTGATATGAAGGACAGCAGCCAGATAGGTAGCCTCTATTTAATAAAACAGACTCCTTTTAACAAAAACGTTTCGGCTAAATTTATTACGCCATCTTCAGGCTAAATTTATTACACCATCTTTAGCCGAAACGTTTTGTTAAAGAGTCTATTTTATTAAATAGAGGCTACCTGCTGTCCTCCATATCACACTAATTGACATCTCACAGCCACATTCCATCAATTATAAATAAAATCTTTTTACATATTATTCATTCCACGTTAATTGTTAAACTTGTCAAAAAATGCCAAAAATATCTACATCTTCTGTCCTCGCCTTAAATAAATAAAATAAATAAATAAATAGAAATGCATGCCCATTAACAATCAATATGTTCATGCATTTCCATCGAAAGAAAATAAAAAAAAAAAAACAATTATCAAAAAATTCACGCAAAGCCACGAGATCAGGAGTAAACACCGCATTAGCCATCCCGACATTCGCCTTAAACTGTTAAGGAAAACCTGGCCAAAACCTTAACAAGGATGGTATGACCTCTCTACCTCAACTATTCTCTGCGATCAGAACTAAATAAAAATTTCACACAACTAGCATTAGGACTTGACAAAATTTATTATAGATTTAATCATAGGGGGCAGAGGACTATAATGCGGGGTCGGCGGACCTACTTTTACCACTCCAACCCTATCACACGTTTTAACGACCGGAATAAATAAGACAGGCCGGCCCGTCGCACGGTCTGACGCCTGTTGAAAAAGAGGAAGTAAGAGACAGACATACAACGAACTGAAGGTATGCCTGTCCCAGCTCAGGCAGCTCGTGGTCGCCATCCACGTACCCACAAGATGTGGGTCCCTGAGCGACAAAATATCTACATCTATTGTATTTAAATTGCTATAGAATCACTCATAAGAGAAAGAGGAATGAGGTTTCATTTTACAGTTTTTTGGATGCCCTTTTCAATAATATGCAACACAACACAAAAAAAAAAATTTTTTAATTTCAAAATCAAAAATTTAATTAAATTTTCTCAAAATGCCCCACTTTTAAAATTTTAGAAAAAAAAATAGAAATAATCCTTGTTTAAAGATTAAAAGCTAAAATACCCAAGTAAAAATGATTAAAAATGATCGAGGGATGCACACCTCCGCAGCCAGTCTGCATA
>JAKCPI010016296.1:0-38518 GCA_023213315.1 Euborellia annulipes | reverse complement strand
CTTTATAAATGTTATGACTAGGGCTCGGATTTCGCCCTATTTGCCTTTTTTTAATTTATGGCTTAAAATTTAGGCCAATATGATATGTATACGTTTCATGAAATTCTGAATAAAATAAGAGGCATTTGTTAGTGCCTATAATGCCTATTTTGGCCGATTTCAGGTTTTAGTGCCTATTTCATCTATAAATGCCTTTTTTAGTGCCTATTTTAAGTATTTTAACTTAAAATAGGCTATTTTAAGCCAATTTCGGCTTTTTTTTTGAAATTTCACAATAAATTCATTTTATATCACAAATCCGGAGAAAAATTACAAAAAAAAATCGAACGAGATTCGAATACTAAAAAAAAAAAAAAAGGTCGAACGAAAAACAGCGCCCCAGTTGGGCTTCACCCCCTCCGCCCTCATTCAGCCATCTTTGTGCAAAGGTGGTAACTGTTTGATCTTTGTTTCCAAAAATAAGACATCAATTTTTTAAATTTTTTATATTATTTCTTAAATAATGCCTTTTAAGTGCCTATTTTTACAATAAATGCCTTTTTAAGTGCCTATTTTAATAATTTTTAGTGCTTAGTTGCCTGCCTATTTTAAAGATTTTTAGTGCCTATAAATTCGAGCCCTAGTTATTACACTCGTATATTATGTATCTTTTATAAAAGCATAAAAATTCAAATCATTTTGAGTTTTTATTGAATGCAATTCCATCTATTGCAAGAATGCTGAACTAATTTGACAGTTGATTTTTAAATAAATCATCTAAGCTTATTTTAAAAATTTCTTAATTAATATGTGATTAATAATAACAATAAATTCATTTTTAAATTTAAAAAAAAATTAAAGATTATTGGGACAGATTGTTTTTATTTCCACCATGTATATATGATATGTCGAGATTTTGATGGATCTTCACGTTTTGAGGTCCCCTGAATCCAAAAAAGTGGTTTTCGCGACATGGTCTGTCTGTGTGTGGGTGGGTGGGTGTGTGTGTGTGTGTGTGTTCAATTTTAAGCATGAAGGAATTGAGCTATGAGGCTGAAATTTTATATTTAAGTAAACACCCCCGGGACCGGAAAAATAAGCTTTTAATCAAAATCGGCCAAAGAGTACTAGTACTTTACTGATGTACTTTTTCAGTTTTTTTTTTTCGATTTTCTCAAAATTTGCTCTAACGATTTTGATTAAAATTCAAAAAATCAATTATTTTTTAGATGCTCTTTCAAATGTATATTCTCGTTTTGCCCTCAAAATTGTTTGAAGCACACTTTACTCTTGTGCTTCATAGGAAAGATAGGAGAAATGGTTGCCATGGTAACAAAATATAAATATTTTCCCATCACCTATAAATTTTACATCTGAATTCAAATATTCCCTACTGCCGGGAACTAAAATACAGTCGACACAAAAATCTGGTGTGACACACAGTACACAACTTTCGATTACCGAAGGTAAAAAAGTTGTGTGGTGTCGCCAGTCACACCAGATTTTTTTGTATTTGCTTGTTAACAAAAAAAATAATTTTTTAATAAGTCATTAAAAGAATTATATCTCGATATCCCAATAATCTCTTATGAATTTAATTCATTAAAAAAAAAAAAAACTACATTGAAAAATTGTAAATTATAATTGTCTAGTATTTTTTAAAGTCCGTTTAGACGTCGCTCCTGAACCTCCTTAATGAAAAAACCCCGCAAGCCCAGGATTTGAACACGGACCTTCTTTGTATAAGCTGACACCTTAGCCCGCTACACTAGTGAGCCCCCACAAAACTTCCTTATACCTCAGATAGCTAATTATAATATAAGAGAAAAAATTATTTTTTTAACTCGAAAGTTAAGCGTGTTCTTGTTTGCTATCAGTCGGATAAGTTTGCTGGTTGACTAGAAGTGCTACGACTAATTACGATAATGACTTGAAGGCTATTTAGGCATAAATGTGAATGCTGGAGGCATGCATCCAATCTAGTAGGTGAAATTATCCGGGTATGGCTTATATATTTGAATATTTGACAAATTAATGTAACCCATCCGAGATATAGCCATCGTCTTGACACCGGCCTTAAGGCGGTCAGTTGAATATTCTATCAATTAGCTCAAATGATCATTTATTGAAACTCTCTCTCTCGTTCTGGGAACGTTTCACTTTTAATGAGATACAAATATCATTAAATTCAAAACTTTGCAATTGATGAAATTTTAATTCTAAATGATGATTGCTCTTATACGTATATGAATAGGCTATTGATTATCAAATTCATCGATGAGGTGCCTGAAGGAGTGAAGAATTATAGAGTCAAGAAATGTAAAGAGGGGGACGGGTAAAAGAGAAATTCTTTCATCTTTTAGAAATGAGAAATTATCTGTCTGTCTCTCTAAACATTTTATTCGAAATATTAAATTTTCAAAGAACACCTTCTAGATATTATGCCTATTATATATAGGCATATATATATATATATATATATTTTTTTTTCAAGGTGGTGAGAACAGGCGGCCAATCTGCTCGTCGTCGTTTCGAATGTTAGCCACAATCCTGAGGAAGGGTGCGATTCAGAACCGAAACGTCAACGAGCAGACACTGGAATAAACATTGTTTCTTTTCACCATTAGGTTTCTATCCTGACTTCCTTGAAATGTACACCTAACCAGAGTTGGCAAGTTTTATCCCGCCGAGTATAATACACGGTTTTATACATCTATAAAACTAACACGGATAAAACTAGGTCGATGTAAAAAACTGTAAAAAACCAAGTCTCCGAAAAACAGGGTAAAAGATAAATGAATTTTATTAGAATTTCCTTTCTCGTTGGGTTTGCGCATGCGCATCCGAGTTTTATACTTTTTAAAAAGTTTTATCCTCGATTTTTGTAGAAAACTAGAAAATCATGTATAAAACCCAACTCTGCACCTGAGAGCCACCAAGAAAATTTATATAGAGATTGAATTTAATAATTTTTTTTCCAACTCAATTTAGTGATCAATTACGTCATATCGCCAATCCTAAATGGGATATATAATTTTTAGTTTGTAAAATATGCAATTTGATTAAAAACGATTATAAATTATTTAACAAGACATGAGTGTTCTTATTGATAAACATCCCATCCCCCGATCGAACCCAGATCTCCCCTTTCCGATGGCGTGCTATCCATTGCACACTAGGTCGAGGGTACGGTGGCCTGGTGCAATGGATAGCACGCCTATGCCCCGGAAGGCGGAGATCCTGGGTTCGATTTCCGGGGGCCTGGGATGTTGGTCATCAATAAAGACACTCACATGTCTTGTTAAATATATCTATGACTCAGTTAAAGTCCGAATCGAGGTATTTTGAATACTATTATCTTTTTCAAATAATAGATCTCGAAAAATATTTAGATTAAATTCTTTGAATTCGATTGAAGTCATTTGTTATCCGCCCCCCCCCCTTCTTCTTTATATGTCGTCCATTTCCAAAAGTGTTTAGTTGCATCGGGAACAAATTTTCCGGAAAAAAGTTTGACCCCCCTCACCAAGAAAAAAATTCCCCCCCCCCCTCAAGAAAAAGATGAAATGACGCCAATACTCTCTCTTATTATCTAATTCCACCCACCGATTCTAAGAAAGAGAATAAAGTTTCTATTTATGGTGACCGAAGACACCCTGATACATAAATCGAGAGATTTGTTTTCTCTTTGGCGAGCATCCAGGCTCTTGTACCCTGTTTCATCATTTGAATATAAATTCTCTTAAACTTTAATTCCCATTTAATTTATTATTAATAAAAATCTGGAGTGACTGGTCGCACAGCACACAAGCTTTCCATTACCTTCGGGAATCGAGAGTTGTGTTCTGTGCTTGCCACACCAGATTTTTTGTGTCGACATGTATTTAGTTTCCGACAGTACGGTACATTTGAATTCAAGATATAAACATGGGAAAATATTTGTTACTATGGCAACCATTTCTATCTTTCCTATGAAATTCAAGGGTAAAGTATGCTTCAGAAAATTTCAAGGGCAAAATGAGAATATAAATTTTAAAGAGCATCTAAAAAATAATTGATTTTAGAATTTTTATCAAAATCGTTGGAGCGAATTTTCAGAAAATCGAAAATCATTGTGTGGTTTTATGAAACCACGATGCAAGTGAAACTTTTTTTTCGGATCGTAGGCGTTTAACTGAAAATTTTCAGAAAATTATTCAATTAAGGGTATTAAAATCGCGTTTTTAATCTCAACTTAATAATTGGAAAATGGGAATGATAATGGGAAATCAATAGACGCATGTTAAAAACTGAGAACAATATGTATTTAGTAATTGAAGATTTGAATCATTTTAAATTATTTTAAAAATTATATTTTATCAATTTAAAAATTGAATAATTAAATCTCACAATTATTTTTTTATAATTCGTCATATATATTAAATTTAAACTTTCCTATTTTTGTCGTCACGGCTTGTTACGCGACATGCTGATAAAAGAGCGAACAAATTTGAGGGGATTAAATAAAAGTTTCACTTTAAAAAGAGTCTTTTAAATATAAAGTTCAAATAGCTAAAAAAAATAAATTATTCTGACCTTAAAAATATAAAATTTCAATTTTTTTCACAAACAATAATTTTCCATTGTTAATATATGGGCCTAATTTTACCGAAAAGGAAAAATTAAGAGATCGCCCCTCCATCGGACACCCCTCGCCTCCCCTCACCGCCCTCCCCCCCCCCTTATGATAAGGTAAATACATTAATAAACTTTACCTCTAAAAAAAAGGAGAGAGGGGCATGCTACTTAATAAATTCCCGTTGCGTGACGTTGAGTCATTTAAACTACAATAAATCTATAAAGAAAATTTAAAATAAAATCAAGAACGACGAAGATGACTTTCACAATAAAATTCCCTTTCATCTAATGATAGCTATCATATACCTCTAGCTAGCTATATCAGCTAATAGGATATTTTTATCAGATTGAATAAATCAATTACCAACCTGTAAAAAAAAAAATAATAAATAATTTGCAATTTATTCAAGAGGTTAAAAAGTTGAAAAATAATATTACATATCATCATAACCATCAGATTTATAAAGGAAATTAATCGCGATAATTTACGCCACCTTTTTTTATTTTTATTTATGAATTTTAATAAGTGGATAAAATAAAAATAAATGCTTTCTGTTAAAATTATAAGAACTTAAGGGGGTTCAGTCTAAACATACTTTAAAAAAAACTAGACTATTATAAGGAATTTTTCAATGCGGTTTTTTTTTAAATGAATTAAATTCATAAAGAGATTATTGGGACATCGAGCTATAATCTTTTTAATGACTTATTAAAAAATTATCGTAATTAATTTTTTTGTTATCAAGCAAATACAAAAAAACAATCTGTCCCAATAATCTTTAATTTTTTTAAATTTAAAAATAAATTTATTGTTATTATTAATCACATATTAATTAAGAAATTTTTAAAATAAGCTTAGATGATTTATTTAAAAATCAACTGTCAAATTAGTTCAGCATTCTTGCAATAGATGGAATTGCATTTAATAAAAACTCAAAATGATTTGAATTTTTTTTTCCTCGAGTCATTCATTTCCATGCCCATTTTAGAAGAAAATTTTCCTCACCATCTCAGATTTTATTAAAATTTGGTATACTTATACTAGGTACTAAGATTAAGAAAAATCCCAATTTTTAAATTTTTATCTCACGCCGTTTCCGATATATGGCTATTTAAAAGTATTCAAAAAGTGTAAACGTTGATTTTCTTAGTACCTAGTATAAGTATACCAAATTTTAAAAAATCTGAGATGGTGAGGAAAAATGGATGTGTTGAGTTGACATGGAATGTCCCCTCTTGATAATTCAAATTTTTTTTATGGCTCCTTGGAAGTCGAATTATCGAGAGTCGACTGAATTTAAATAATACCACATAATTTGGGTCGAGATTTTGCATTTTTGTTATCTCCTAATTTTTTGTTCTCGGATGGAATTACATTTTAGGATCTACTTTTAGTATTCTACAATTTAAAAAAAAATATTGTGACTTTACTATTGTGTAGGAAGCAACTTTCATAAACAAAAGCATACTAAATTTAATAAGCCTGCAAAAACCATTTTTAAATGTAATGTAATTCTCTAAAGCCGTTTAAAATTAGAGTGCAATTGTGTGGTAATTTTAAAATTCCAAGACTGCTTTCGAAAAAATACAATTTTTAACGAAAATTACTATACAATGTATGTAAAATTACAATACATACTCTATTTTACGAAGAAAATTATAATTTTAAAATGTTTTTTTTTTTTTTTTTTTTTTGTTGTAGATATTTAAACGCATAAATTTGTAAATTTAATAATTCAAAATACACTAAAATTAAAATTTTTATTTTTACATTGCATGTAATCGACATTTCGACATTTCCAATTTATTTTAATGTTTTTTTTTTTTTAATAGAAAATAAAAACGTAACCAACTTTTCTACATTTATAATTAATCATTACAAAGACCTGTGAATGCCTATTAAAACTTCAAATTTGATTGACGTCCATTCAATTAATGCAAATTGCTTTTTATTCAATTCAAATATGGAAAACACATCGAGTTGAAGATAAACTCTTAAAAAAAAAATAAATAAATAAATAACGTCCCGCATCTATTGATAGATCAATACTCTCTCTCTCATTCTCTCAAATCATTTAGTAATAAATAAATCGTCAACTTGATTTATACTCTTGCAACAAGAGAATTTGATTTTTTTGTGGGGTATTGCATCACAACGAAATGCAAGGAATTTGAATCATGTAGAGAACATCCGGTCGGATTTCAGAACAATAGCGTGAAATTAGAAAATGATATGAAAAGAATGTAGTAACAATTTCTATGAGTATTATTATTTGATAACTTCATTTCAATAGTTGATATTAATACTCGAGTTTAAAAGCATCTGATCCTCTTACAACCTCCAATTATTGGTTTCATGTCAAAAATTCGATGTCGATATTTTTTAGAAGTGGCTGTAAACTTTGAATTGGGTATAGGAGACTTTGCAGCCAAGGAATTAAATAAAAAACTTTTATTTAATTATTAACCGTCGACGTTTCGGTCGCAAATCACGACCTTCCTCAGAGATTAATTGTTAGAATACAAGGTTAATAGTATTATATTCAATTATCACTGTAAATTATACAATATTTATTTGGGCTATTTGTATTAAGAGTGAGTGACTTGCTCGCTCAGGGCCTCTTACAATCAATATTGTAATAATAATTTACAATGATAATTGAATATAATACTGTTAACCTTGTATACTAACAATTAATCGTCCTGAGGAAGGTCAACAAAAATAAATAATTTGAAAATAAAATTATCATTTTTTAAAAATATTTATAAATATAGCCTATCTCTCAACCGTATGAGAAACTGACAAAAATACTTTGAAAATACAAAAATATTTTTAGATGTCCGATGGAGATCCGGGCGTGCCATCTTATGTACGTACATGTTTGGACGTATCCGCCATGTTGGTCCGCTTTACCTACCATTTAGGTCCCGTACGTCTTTGCCCTAAACGGTACATACCATTGGTACATAAGACGTACTGTGCTATCTGGGATATGTTAACCTTTCATTTTCTCGAAACAATAGAAAATGGACTTACACCACTTTCAAAATAAACGGTCCAAATATATCGGCGGAAACGAAATATGTCACCCAAAAAATTTGGTCTGACAGAACACAACTTTCAGCTACCGAAAGTAAGAGAAAGTTGTGTGCTGTGCGACCAGTCACACCAGATTTTTTATTTATATTTTTCGTTCTTTTCCCTCTAATAACTTCACCACTCCGCTTCTTAACAATATATTTTTTTTTTTATCTCATTTTAATATGTAAACCGGAACTCCTTTGAGCATCATCACAATGACGTTTTGAATTCTACCTGATTATCTTTAATTTAATTTTATTCAGTGTGAAAAGTATCATAAATTCTTTTTTTTTTTTGATAGTTATAAAAAGAAAATTTTGTATGATAAAAGTTTACACCTTTATGAGTTTAAGCATAATAAGCAATAAAAAAAAAAAAATTCGGTGAGTTTCTCTAATTTAATATTTATTGTAATATTATTTAAATCTAATAAAATTTAAATTTTACTTGTTTATTTGAGAAGCCTACTAGGCTACAAAGAAGAGAATTTCATAAATTTTATTATTGATAGAGGAAGAGGTGCAATCATGGAAGCTGCTGGTCATGTGGAAACGTAGCCTGCAGGTGCTGTATTTTAGAGATGATTTTACTGTGTTTCTTTAAGGTGTGCGTTTCGAAAAGCCGTTAGAAGACCATTCACTACCGAGTTACTCGAGGCGGCAAGAGATGGCGTTAGGTTTTCCCATAGGAATACAAGGGATTTTTGGTAATGAAATTATTAACTTTATCCAATGATAGGTCTCGACTAAATTATAATAAGGAATTTTCGCATTCAAATTTTTCATTTTATAAAAAAAAAAATCTGGTGTGACTGGCGCACAGCACACAACTTTCTCTTACCTTCGGTAATCGAAAGTTGTGTACTGTGCTTGTCACACCAGATTTTTTGTGTCGACATATATTTAGTTCCCGACAGTAGGGTACATTCAAATTTCAAGATGTCAAATTTATAAGTATGGCAAAATATTTATATTTTGTTACCATGGCAACCATTTCTCCTATCTTCCTTATGAAATACAAGAGTAAAGTGGTCTTCAGAAGATTTCAATTGCAAAATGAGAATATACATTTTAAAGAGCATCTAAAAAATAATTGATTTTTGAATTTAAAAAAAATCGTTGGAGCAAATTTTGAGAAAATCGAAAAAAACTGAAAAAGTACATCAGTAAAGTACTAGTACTCTTTGGCCGATTTTGATTAAAAGCTTATTTTTCCGGTCCCGGGGGTGTTTAAGTTAAATATAGAATTTCAACCTCGTAGCTCAATTCCTTCATGCTTAAAATTAAACACACACACACCCACCCACCCACAGACAGACCATGTCGCGAAAACCACTTTTTTGATTCAGGGGACCTCAAAACGTGAAGATCCATCAAAATCTCGACATCGAATTTTTGACATGAATCCAATACTTTCTCTCTATATATATATATTACATATATACATAGGTAAGAGAAAGAAAAATAGATTCTAATATGACTTTGGAGGTACTATCTGAACAAAAATGAACTTTTTTTGCATTTGTCAAAATGCACCTACTAGTTTTATCAAAATTGATATCTATAAGAAAAAAATCATTGTGTGGTTTTATGAAACCACGATGAAAGTGAAACTTTTTTTGGATCGTAGACGTTTAACTAAAAATTTTCAGAAAATTATTCAATTAAGGGTATTAAAATCGTGTTTTTAATCTTAACTTAATAATTGGAAAATGGGAAATCAATGGAGGTATGTTAAAAACTGAGAACAATATTTATTTATCAATTGAAGATTTGAATCATTTTAAATTATTTTAAAAATTATATTTTATCAATTTAAAAATTGAATAATTAAATCTCACAATTATTTTTTGATAATTCGTCATATATATTAAATTTCAACTTTCATATTTTTATTGTCACGGCTTGTGACGTCATGGCTTGTAGCGTCACGTCCTTGGACGTCACTGCTTGTAAGGCGTCATGCTGATAGAAGAGAGAAAAAATTTGAGAGGATCAAATAAAAGTTTCACTTTAAAATATTTGAGAAATTTGAATAAAATTATGTTCACAAGACTTCAGTGGAACTAAAAATACAAAAAAAATTTCACCTTTATAAACATAGAAAAAAAATTATAATGGAAAAAAAAATTAATGCAGGTCTAAAGTCAACGAATTTATCTGGCATAGATAAAAATCCATTGTATGTTATTAAATGTGGGGTGGGAAATAAGCCTCTTAAACTCTTATACACCACTAGATTGATTGAATAAAAACCAATGAAGAAGGAGGGGGGGGTGGATAGAATGTGATACTTGAAGCAGAAGTAATCAGACGTTGTCTCTCCCTCACAAAAGAGTTGCTGGATAATATTTCTTGTCTCTTCGATTATAAATATTAGAAAAGACGAAGTAAGTGTGTTTTGTTTGCTTTGCTGAATAAAAAGGATGCTTGCTATACCTTTCGAGAGAGAGAGAGAGGTCAGGAAATGCCATTCTATTCGAACGACAGGAAGAAGTCAAAAAAAATAAAAGAAAGAAATCCTTCGAGAATGAAGAAGTTACAAGTCATTTCTTCTTTTCAAATAGAGATTAAATAAATCACCTGATCCTAACGAGAATTAAACATCGCATTCCTTCAAGATCGTCCCGCCCGCTCGATTGCTTGCCATCTTCTCACAATAAAAGCAAAATAAATAACTATTTTTGCTCAGTAGTTTTTAACAAATGAGAATTTTAATAAAGTTAAAATAATTTTTTTTTTTGTCTGATATCTATTGTGTTCCAGCCAGGATGAGATAGAAGGGCTGCTACAAATTTAACCCCCTCAATGTATGGCCGAATTAGTAGTTTGTGAGATATTCAAGAAAAATCATTTTTTTAGAAATATCCCATTTTTGACGCTAACGACGAGTTTAAAAAAAAAAACGGTTGATTCAATGTTAGCTATGTATTTTTTTATTAGTAAGTGAGTTAGTAATAACTATTAATAAGTAATAAAATATTCCAAATCATTGAGAATTTGATTACTACGGCCAATAACGAATTTGAATTTATTTAATTAACGTTAATTTTTATTTCGAGTCATCCAGTCAAAAAAAATGAAATTTTATATTTAAGTTAGTCACCCGCCTAGGGCGTGAAAATAAGCTTTTAATCAAAATTGGCCAAAGAGAACTAGTACTTTACTGATGTACTTTTTCAGTTTTTTTTCGATTTTCTCAAAATTCGCTCTAACGATTTTGATTAAAATTCAAAAATCAATTATTTTTTAGATGCTCTTTGAAATGTATATTCTCATTTTGCTCTCAAAATTGTTTGAAGCACACTTTACTCTTGTACTTCATAGGAAGAATAGGAGAAATGGTTGCCATGTTAACAAAATATAAATATTTTTCTGTTTATAAATTTTACATCTTGAATTCTAATATATTGGCGGCCCCGTCGAAACTAAATATATGTCGACACGAAAAATCTGGTGTGACAAGCACAGAACACAACTTTCGATTACCGAAGGTAAGAGATAGTTGTGTGCTGTGCGCCAGTCACACCAGATTTTTTTTATCATATCGATATATAAATTGTGATTGGCTATTTCGGTCCATTTTGACCCAGTGTAATTTCATAAATTAATTAGCAACCTAATATAACTGTGGAAAGCAAAACCCATCATTCCTAATAACGAGATCTCCAATCCTGTACCGAAACTCAGGGTCATATTAAGACCAAAGCGAATAATTCTGCTGATCTTTCCTCTAACAAAGATCAAGCCTTGGTTTTTCCATTAATCAATTTTTTATAACCTTCCTGTAATCTAATTATATCATTAAAAAAAATGAGCAAGATGCATTTTTTTCTTTAAAAGATTTGAAATGCTCGTATGCGAATGAAGGTCACAGATATAAAAAAAAATTCTTGTATATTCCAAGAAGAACAAATTTTAAGTTATCTATATTTTTTTAAATATTAAATTTGAGAACAAAATATGATTATGACTCATTGCGAATGACTAATTCATATTATAGGTATGAGTTTGTATAATAAAAAAAAAAAATAGAATTTCCTCATGACGTCATCGTTATAAGTCATTTAATCACCACCTAATCTTGTAATCAATTTTTTACTCATGTTTAACTCGTGCTCTTGTGCTAGGAGTCAGAGGTTCGATTCCAGTCCCAAGGAACAAAAATTTAGTCCATTTCGCCTGTGCATTCGCCTTTGGACGAACAGAGCTGCGTCTTTGGTTGCCTAGTCAATGATTCGCAGGGGCTTCCACAAATCACAGCCACACAGCTGCCTGCGTATTTCAATTTAACGAGATTTAATTTAAATTCGTAATATATAATAATTATTAAAAACAAACATCAATGAATAAAATATTTATATAAAAGGCTGGCCATTTTGGATAAAATAAATATTAATTTTCAACTTTAAATAAATATTATCATTATTACTATTTTTTTATATTTAATCTCAACTCAACAAAACAATAAAATTATTATGATTTATTAAACAGCTTAAAAAAAAAAAGAAATTTCTCCTACCCTCAAATAATAACATTTTGGCAGCAAAAATTATTAAAATTACAAGTTTGCCAATCAGAGTAAAGAAAGAAATAAATGGGTTTGAGTTGCTGCCAAAAAATCAAGCCAAACATTTAGACAAATCGAGAGATTTTCTAATTATTATTCTTTGCAACTCTCTTCAACTAATCAAATAAAAAAAGATGAATTCAATGGTCTAAAAAAAAATTAAATTCTTCACCACAATAGATAATCGATTTGTCTTTTCCTAAGGAATTTTAAAAACAGAAAAAAATGTACTAGAAGTATTTTTCTATTGTAGTGAAAACGTCTCTTGCGCGTCAAAAAGCCTTTTTACTTTTTTTGGTATCTGAGGCTATTTATATCCACATTTTTCTAAATTAATTGGTACTCAATATAATTTTGAAAAATTTCATCGCTCAGGGCCTTACATAAGACCTATACGTCGCGAGTCTTCCATCAAATTTGTTTTCGTTGCAACTCACTTAGTGTTTATCTATTCAAACCAAGGTTCTTGGAATTAACAAGGTTGGTCCATTCTGCTCGGGAGAATTCGTTTTTTTTTTCGGCTCCTTGAGCTCTTGATGCCCCTGGAGTCTCCTTGCTAATGGGACTCACTGACGTGAGACTATATACAATTCTTCATATTAAATCAAATTTTTTTTTTTTTTAACATTCACACTTTTTTCTCATTCACACTCACATTCACACAGTCTTTTCGGCAACTTAGGCCATTTAAGACTTTGACGATAACCGTTGTATAAATAATTATATTTATTGGGGGTCCAGGCATTTCTATTTAAGCCATCTGGTATCCAAATGGCTTAAATAAAATCATCGGACTGCCTGGGGTCCGAACCCGCGACGTTCGGTTTAGAAGGTAGGCACGCTACCAACTACTCCAAGCCCCGTGGGCAATTAAATATTTTTTAATTTACATTTAAATATCACTTATTTGATGATAATTAAAGATAAATTAGATAAAAGGAATCCATAAAATATAGAAATGTGCAGGGGTTTATGTAAAAAAAATCGTTTAACCACAAAATAGTGCTTGTCTTCAAATTAGATCAATCCTATAGCTAGCTAATCTCCCAATCTAATGGCTGATTATTATTATTCTTTGCGCTTATGTTCGTTCATCTTTGTTTTAATTAAAATAAAACCGTAATAATAAATTTCAATTAAACGCGAACAGTCATACCAATAATAAATAGAGTGTGTGATGAAAATTTCAAATGGACTCGAGTACATTTTGTCCTGAACATTATTCAGATATGAAATCAAGAAGAGATGGATTAGGGCTTTTATGAATTGATTCGCAAATAAATGGAGCAGTGAGCGAGTTGAAGAAGACAAATGGAATACCAACAGCCAACACACACGATTAGATTGATTAGTTTTTATAAAAAAACAAAAAAGGATTGATTGACACAATTTTTTTTTCTATTCGTTGTTTATGAGAAGTGATAGTGAAAGTGTTAATAGACAAAAAAAAAATATCTGAAAGGATTCAAGAAGAAATTAAATAAAAATTATGTATTCAATCTTGATATCTATTGCCAAAAAACAAAAGAATAAACCATTATTTATATTAATTTTATATTTTTCAAATTTGAGTAATGAGTTCCCATCTAACAACAAACTAATTAAACACCTGCATGACGTCACTTCCAAAATTCTCGAATCCCTATCAATCTCACGGGCAGACTGACCGACCGACTCACCGGCCATATTACTATTACACTTCGTACACATTACTACTACTATTAGCCCACAGTTGTGGTCTTTATCTACTACAATTCCTTCTTCATTTTATTATTACCTATATTTTGTGTGTTACCAAATTGGGTTTAACATTAATTAACATTATTTAACATTCTTTATCGAAATTATACATTATTTTTATCCAATTTTTACAATACTTTTACAATCTACAATACTCTTGAGATATTACCATATATTCAGGCAGGGTGCCAAACTTAAATATAAACTTTCAACCTCGTATTTTTTTTTCCTCTGAAGTACAAAAGTAAAGTGTACTTCAAAACACTTCAAGGGCAAAATGAGAATATACATTTTAAAGATCACGTTAAAAATAATTGATTTATTAATTTTAAACAAAATCGTTGGAGCGAATTTTGAAAATCGAAAAAAAAGCTGGAAAAGTACATCAGTAGAGTCTTAGTGATCTTTGGCCGATTTTGTTCAAAAGCTTATTTTCACCCCTTGGGGAGATGCTTATCTTAAATATAAAATTTCAACCTCGTAGCTGTTTTAATTCCTGTTCACAGACAGACAGACAGACCATGTTGCGAAAACCACTTTATTGGATTCAGGGGACTTTAAAACGTGTATATCCATTAAATCTCGACGTAGAATTTTTGACAATTTCTTCTAAATAATAAGTATTTTTTCGTATTGTACTTATTACTTTCTCTTGTCCTATATATGTTCATATATATTGAGAGAAAGTATTGGATTCATGTCATAGATATATACGTTTTGAAATCCCCTTACTCCAAAAAAGTGGGTCCCCTCAAAATGGTAGGTCTGTCTGTGAACAAAATATCAAGTACTACTCCTTTACTGATAAACTTTTTCAGTTTTTTTTTTCGATTTTCTCAAAATTCGCTCCAACAATTTTGATTAAAATTGTCATGCGCATTAGGATCTCGCTCTTTAACCCATATCAAGCCACTGGTGCGTTTTCGAACCAGTACCTAAAAAAATTTTTTCTCAGTAAGTATCTAAATGTTTTCGTTAATTATTTTTTTATAGATTCTTTATGATATATTCTTGCCTACTATCGCGAGAAAATGATTAATTTTACAGTCTTTACATATTAAATAATTATTTAAATTCGAAGAGTCAAAAAACACCAAACTTCAAAATTAAATATTTTGTATTAAAATTTTTTTTCTTTTTTATTCTTCATAAATTAGATTACTAATAAGATTACTTTACTTAGCTAAACGATACATAATTTTTTTTCATTACTATAGACGATATTCAATGGTAAATTAGAGTGGTGCGTTTTCGCACCAGTGGTAGAACCCTCAACTTTTTTCCATATATTATCTGAATATTTTTTTCTTTCTTTTTAAAATTTTTTTATTTTAAGGGCATTTTTGGCATATTTAGGCTATTTAGAACCCGTCCCTATTTATTCCAATTGATTGGCAAATCGAAATAAATTTTTGTTACATGCATCATCCCGTCCCCTTGATCCCTACTACCTATGGTTATTGTTTATATATGGGTTATTACATTAGTCCGATTGAATGACAATACTGTTGTAACTGTATGTAGTAATGGCTACAATAATGAGCCCCTAAATACTGTAAAGAGATATTATATGTTGGGACATCGAAATCAGAAGGAAATATATCTCAACCTAATGTTATTTCAAAATATAATTTAGGAATGGAAAGGGTGGATTTACATGATAATGGGGTTGCGAATTACCAATGAAGGATATTCATTGGCGTAACTAGGGTGGTCCCCCGGGGGGGGGGGCAGAAAGCTCCCCGACCCAACAGAAATTGAGTCAATATGGGGCCTTCCGGGTCCCCCAGAGGATGGCTGATCCCATGCCCCCCTCCAGCGAGGATGGCTGGTCCCTCAGCCAAATTTGCTAGTTACGCCCATGGGGATATTAGGTAAAAAATAGTGGTGGCATTTATTTTTAAATACCTTAGATAGCACCATGGTAAAATGTTGGAAGCTATATAAAGTGCATTCCATCAACCTAGTACAAGTACAATTGATTTGAAAATGAACTTTGGGTTATTGCAAACGAGCAGAAAGCCCGAAAGAGATGTAAAGTGTGTTATAAACACACTGTATATGAATATACAAAATGCAAAGTACCGATTCATATAAATTGTTTCGGCAAATTTCATAAGAAATAAAAAAAGTAAAAAAAAATTATATCCCATATTATGCCAATGGTGCGTTTTCGCACCAGTGAAAAAATTGAATAAAACATATATATTGTTGAAAAATTTTTATCAAAGGTTATGTAAAAATCTAATAAGAACCTATGTAAATATATTATGTGAAAAAAATAATAAAAAAATTTAAAAATAAAAAAAAGGAAAAATTTTTTTCTAATGGATCAAGCCATTGGTGCGTTTTCGAACCACCTATTTCCTCAATATTTACTGATCAAATAATTTTTTTTTATTTTTCCCTAATTAAATAGGTAATAATAAACACAATTATGAAAAAAATTTGTAGTTTTTGAAAATTTTTGTGTTGGCTTGATATGGGTTAAAGCAATGAGTTCATATATATTTATATAATCAATTTTTTTTGAACTCTTTCAATGAGTTTTCCTATTTCCACTCTAATTGACAATATCCCCCATTAAATGAATAAGATAATCTAAATATCCTATTAACGTAAATTGCTTTTATTTGTTTGTTTAATTTTGTTTATCAATTATTTATAAATCAGCAAGTGTTTGTCGGGGTGGCGGCGGTCGAAATTGATATATATTGAAGTGATTCAATCTGTACATCATTTGCATTTACGGTTGTTGATTATTTACTATATTTTATATAGATGATCACTATATAATATAATGAAACCACTTGAGTTGAAACATCTGTTGATTATGATTATGTGAAACCCATGGAAATAATACATTTATAATCATTTCGTTGGGCGATGATGCTAAATGCTATCATTTATTCAATGCACATTGATGACGCCATTGTTCAATTTGCATTGTTACCTTGAGTGCTTTTAATAAGGCCCATTAATTATCAATTAATTCCCGTGCTTTTGTTTTCACAAAAATCTTTTAATAAATTTTAATTTACGTCTTTCTAATAGAAGAGAATTATTTTTGAAATGACTTGATTAACTTTTTTATTATAGTAAAAAATATGGTGTGACTGATCGCACAGCATATAACGTTCTCTTACCTTGGAATTGAGTTCTGTGCTTGTCACACCAGATTTTTTTGGTGTCGACATATATTCAGATTCGGTCGATATTTAAGGCGGAACGGGAGCGAAGGTGTTACGCATGTTTTTCCCGATAAGTGTGTCATAAAAAGTATGCCCAAAAAATAAAGTAATTCAAACATTTGCCAAGAGATGTCAGAATGGTAGCTAATAATATTTAATGCATTTGTTTGATTTTCATTGATCTTTTAACAATAATTACTTTATAAATGTTATTATATATTATGTATCTTTTATAAAAGCATAAAAATATATAAATATAGGCCAGATATAGGCTAATAGGGGATATCGGCTGTTAGACTAGCCTGCCATCTATTGCAAGAATGCTGAACTAATTTGACAGTTGGTTTTTAAATAAATCATCTAAGCTTATTTTAAAAATTTCTTAATTAATATGGGATTAATAATAACAATAAATTCATTTTTAAATTTAAAAAAAATTAAAGATTATTGGGACAGATTGTTTTTTTGTATTTGCTTGATAACAAAAAAATTAATTACGATAATTTTTTAATAAGTCATTATAAAAATTATAGCTCGATGTCTCAATAATCCCTTATGTATTTAATTCATTAAAAAAAAACCGCTTTGAAAAATTCCTTATAATAGTCTAGTTTTTTTTAAAGTACGTTTAGACGTCGCTCCTGAACCCCCTTAAACAAAATTGTGCTAGTTGGGAAAACGAAAACGTCTGATAAAAATGAATGAAAATCAATTTTTCACCGAAACCTCTGATTAACCGGCCAAACGGGTATCCGACCCAAGGGTCTCGGCCGGTTAAGAGAGGATTTTACTAAATTTTTTTTTATACAGTACATCGTAATTAATAACTATCTTTTAGAGTATATATTGTCAAATATGCAGAAGAGAATATAAAAAGGAAAATCTCCCAAGAAAAATAATCTGTCATTATTCAATGGTCATATCTAGTTTTATTTCGCAATTGTTGACTAGAGCCCCAGGGCAGAAACTTAATTAATTGGCAGATTACTCAATTAAATAATTTCTCTAATTATTATCCTGATAAGAAATCTCCATTTTTTTTGTATCAAAAAGACCGCTATATTAAGAAAGGAAAAAAAAATATGACCGGAAATTTCGAATGTGTTCATTGAAGCGTTACGAATAGAGAATAAATAAAAATGTTCTTCAACGACGGAGAGAGAGAATCAAGTCTTCTTGGCAGAGATTATTATTTCGATTTTGTAGGTCACAAAAAAAAAAAAAAAAAAAAAAACTCCCACGGCAGCATCTCATCTGAACACCTGCACTGAATCAATTAATGACTCTCGCCTTGTGCGGAATTTTGTGCATAAATGAAAACACCGACAGCCCTGATGAATTTTATACCCCGGCTAAATAAAATAAATTAGACTTATTTAAGATTCATTAGCAGAGAAATAACATTCAAAGTGCCTTCCCATTAGCGAATTGAATGTAATTTTTTTTTTTTTAATAAACAGCGCCACTTAAACAAAAAACACAAAGCAAAGTTTATACTATAAAATCTCGTCGGATTCGTGCAAAAATTAAATCTTAAGGTTGTTCGGATAGTACCCCGTAAGTCATAATAGAATCTAAATTTTTTTTTAATAAAATTAAAAATTTGAATGCCAAAATTCCTTATTATAATTTAGTCGTGACCTATCATAGTTTATAATTGGATTAAGTTAATAATTTAATTACCAAAAATAATAAATGAGTGACTTTTGACTCGAGCAGTTTTTCACGTAATATAGATCTGGCAACATTGCATTCATCAACTATCTATTTTAAATCTTAAACGCCTTCAATTTTATTTTATTTAATATATTACAATGATTAATGCAAATCAGTTTAAACACAATGGACGATTTGCGAGAAAAAATATCGTAAAATGGAAAAAAAATGTAACTGGCAGCGAGAAAAGGGTATTATTTTATGCGACGTTGCCAGACTGGTCAGAGTCTCATTTTTAAATATTGGCTACTGTCATTTTGGGAAATTTGTTGACTTTCTTGTTTAAATATCTTTAAAAGCCTTCTGCAGAAACTTTTGATTTTATGTTTAACGTATTCCTCGGAAGTGAATTGATAAAATGTAAGTTTTGTGTTTTTTTTTACCTATTGCAGAGGTGGCTATATAATTCGATATGTGTGCGTTTCGTCGATATTCCCCATAGGCTACATGTTAAATTTCAATTTTTTAAAAATTAATTACAAGATAACCCTGCGTCAAATCTGCTTCAAAATTTTATTTTAAACGAATGTTTCCAAACCAACCTCGAGTGAGTTGAATCAACCACCACCAGCATTTTGTATATGTGAAAAAGATGAATATTAAATGAAAATAAAAAAAAATATTGAAAGTTTATTTTTTTCTCTCTCTCTCTTGCACTTCATCTGCGATTTGATTTTTCCATAAGAAGGTGAAAATTCATTTTGATAACGTATGATTTATTCATAGGCAATCGATCGGTGGAAGGAAGTCTTTTTTTTCACTTTCTCTGATGGATCTCTGAGACATTAACTGATGACGTCACCTCATCAGCTCTGGGGTGTTAAAGACCTGTCAAATTCTTCAATATTGTTTAAGAGTTTTGCTTAAAAAAAAAAATAAGATAACTAGAAGACATCTTTAAAAGATTGTTTAATCCTGATAATCACACTCTCTATAAATATGGACGATGTTATGCATAAAGGAACCAAGCGCCATTGAGATAAGACCGCCATTTCGTAGGGAAAAAGATCACAACATTATTACTCTTTGTACTTTTTTGTATAAAACAAGAAAAAAAAGTTGGTTTTGTTTACAATTGTGCAAATTAAATATCTCATATTTAAGTTAATGTCGCTTGGTTCCTTCGTGCATAACATCGTCCATATATAATAAGGGAGTATACGTCTGTCACGCTCTGTTTGACCAAATTCCCATTGGAATTTTGAAACGAAATTTTGCAGTCTTGAGTCCCCAAATTCTCAAAAGGGGAAGCGCAAAAGAATATTCAGAAAAAATCGAAACTAGAAATTTCTCCGTCAACCAGGCGCAATCTAGATGGACTAATCTCTCATTTATGCAATTAACAAATAAGAAATTATATTTCGATTATAATTTCTCGCTGGATCAAATGCATATAGAATGAGACAGAGAATAAAACTAGGATATAATGGACGCCTCTCAACATCAATTTAATTTGTAGATATTCTACTGATGTTGACCAGGCGTGATTCCGGTCGAAATATCTACAAATTAAATTGACGTGAGAGGCGTCCATTATATGCTGGTTTTATTCTCCGTCCCATTCTACAGTATAAGAAATTATATATTATTATAAGATGGCTTTGTTGAACATAGCCGAAACGTTCCTAAATAAAGAGTGTTTTTTTTTTTTTTTTTTTTTTTCTCATTCACACTCACACTCACACACACATTCACACAGTCTTTTCGGCAACTCTGGCCATTTAAGACTTTAGACGATAACCGTTGTAGAGAATATATCTATTGTGTGGTCAGGCATTTCTATTTAAGCCATCTGGTATCCAAATGGCTTAAATAAAATCTTCGGACTGCCTGGGTCCGAACCCGCGACGTTTGGTATAGGAGGTAGGCACGCTACATACTACGCCAAACTCGGGGGCATAAAGAGTGTTAACAAAATAGATACTTTTTATTTATTGGCTGCATCCTCTTTATATTATTAATCTAATTATACAACAGCCACAATTCGTTATATAGAAATTATATATAAATTGTATGAATTTTCTTCAATCCCAAACGTGATATAGGCCTACATAGTATATATAATTCCGTATTTGTTTTAATTATGTCCGAGTGTCTATCACGCTCTCGAAATTTTATATGTACAAAGAGAACCTTCTAAAGATTACAGAAAAATTACTTTCGTCCCGAAATTCTTAAAACTTTTTGAGTTATTAAGAATTTTTTATTGTTGAAATTACGATTTCTCTCATAAGAAACATCTACCTTAACCAACTTCTCGTCGGTATGAGGTTTTGTACCCTTATAGAAGGGAAAATTCTCGGGTTCCCAGATCCCCAAATAGGGAGTCTCAAAGCTGGAACGAATTTTGAGAAAATCGAAAAAAAAAAAACAAACAAAAAAACTGGCCGATTATGTTCAAAAGCTTATTTTCACGCCTCAGGAGGTTGCCTAACTCAAATATAAAATTTCGATATCCTAGCTCTTTTTGTTCTTGAGATATTATTTTATTTACAGACACACACACACACAGACAGACAGACAGACCATGTCGTGAAAACCACTTTTTTTTTATTCAGGCTCCTCAAAACGTGTATATCCTTCAAAATCTCGACTTCGAATTTTTGACATGAATCCAATATTTTCTCTATAGGCTATATTAACATATATAGAGAAAGTAAAAATGAGAATGACCAAGATGAGCTCAGAGGTTGTCTCTCCTATTAAACTCTGCTATTATTATGGAGATCTCTCAGTATAAAGAAGAGATCTTTTTCTGCAGTTGAACGACGGAACCTTAAAGCTAATCTTGGCAAGCAAACTGTGGCAGTCCCAGCGCCCATTTAACAGTTTTAACAAGTTGTTCATGCCGTCATCAGCTCGCCTTTCAGAGAGTCATTTAAGATCAAATAATTCAAGATCTTTGTATTTGATGTTCTGGTCATGGTGACCACGAGACCTAAAAAACATATTTTAAAAATTTCCTCTGAACCCCCTCAATCATCTGGACCTGCGTGACAGAAAACGGACTCTAAATCATATCTGATTTTGTTTAATGAGAAGGTGTATTTATTTCTTAATGAGACAGATGAGTAATAAATAGGTATATATCTGAAAAATTGCAGCCGGTTGAAAGAGCGTCGTCCTTTAGCGGGTGGCGCGGCTAGTACGGAAAAATAAAATCTCAAATGTGATTTTATTTGCTGTATTTAAATGGGCCCAGATTGACAGCTAACGGGGGATTAATCAATTAAAAACACAATCACACACACACACACACACACAGGTGAGTATCTAATATCCAATCTTTTGGCAGAGTTATTTCCCCCTCCCGCTCAGTTTTTTTTTTATTTTATCCCGTGTTTGTGACATTCTAGCTCTAGAAGGCTAAATATTTGTTTTTGAGCGAGAGAGAGCAGCTGACAGTCAAAAGCATCTCTGATTTTCTGTTTTTATTAGAATTCCCCAAAGTATTAAATGTAATATTACTTTTTTTTCCCTCCAAGAGAAAGCGAAGAAGAAGAAGAAGCCTCCAAGCGAATGAATTTTTCAATACTAATAGATAAAAAAAAAAAAAATAGTAGAGGAAGAATAATAATTTTCTTTAAAAAATAAAAAGAGTATAAATAAAATATTTTCCAATTTATTAAAGTTTTATTTTTATTTTTCAATTGAATTAAAAAAAAAAAATAAATAAATAAATAAAATAAAAAATCTAAATAGAAAATTTAATAAGAGATTTGAATTTTATTGAAGAAGCGATTTGTTAGCGTTTTTTTACTTTCTCGCAAGGGCGGATACAGGGGGGGGGGGGTAAAGGGGGTAATTACCCCCCCCCCCCGAGATTTGAAAAAAATAGCTTTTTTTTCCAAAAGAATTTATTTTTCACGTAAAATTTTAAAAATTAATACTTAAAAATTTGATTTGTATTTATATTCTGGCAAACAAGTACAGAATGCGCCTTTAAATTACTGAAATTAAGAAAAAATAGTGTGCTGTGCGACGAGTCACTCCAAATTACCCCCCCCCCCCCGAGAAACACCTCTGGATCCGCCCTTGCTTTCTCGTGATTTTAATAGAGGCTATCTTCGCCGATCTCATCAAATTTAATATTTTGAAAAGAGACAATCGGAGGCTCGTCTCAGTTCGGTTCGAAACCACTGCAACTTCTTTAATATATTTTGGATGAATATTTTTTAATCTAAAACAGAACCGACTTAATTAACCGAAGGTCTCGAGCCGCCTCCGGCGGCTCTCGGACAAGGGATCCCTGCAACTTCTTTAAAATATTCTGGATGAATATATTTTATTTAAAACAGAACCTACTATTTACCAAAAAACACGGGCCTCCATCGGTGGCCCGCGGACCCAAAGATGTTCTTAATAAGTGTAGCAAACTCGAGCCTTTCTACTAAAAAAAAAAGTCAGAGAATACTTTAACTTTTAATACAACATGAAGTTAGCTCCTTTATCGTTCAATATTTTTAAAAATAAGCAATTTTCGATAAAATTATTTTTTATATTTTCAACTCTATTTAATTAATTTATTTACTTATCTCAATCAGAATAGGTCAGGGGCAAGGTTTTTGTCATCTAAATTACAATGGAGAAAGAAAAAACCCAAAAAAGTAAAGACGAGAATTCCCTAGTTGTTTTGAATTTTTTTCTAAAAATAAAAGAACCGAAGGTCGGGACCCCTGCAAGTTGTTAAAAAAAAAAAAACGATTCTTACCTTATTCTGACCTCTCCTCGGCATCATCCTTCTCGCAATCAAACCAAGATCCATACAAAATTTCAATACTTGCAATTTTCCATCCATTCCAGATGCATGCTTTCGATTCAAATCGGTCAAAAAAAAGATATCAATTCTTTCGCTCATTGTGGAACTTAGAGAAATGATAATAAAAGCAAATGCCAGAAAAAAATGAGAATTCCAGAGAGCAAAAATGGCAAAATGGCATAGAAACAAGACAAAATAATCAAAGGTAAAGCACGGGAGCGTCTTACAGGCGGGGGAGATGAATATTTATATTTATATTTATATATATATATATTTATATTAAATGACCGCTTATAAAAATGAAATAGTGAGAACGAATCCCAAAAAGAAGAACGAAAGAATCACGAATGAATCACCTCAGCGCCCTCTAGGTGGCCTGGCACTTTATTCTGAAGATTAGCCTTACTTTCTTGTATAGAATATAAAGAGAAAGTATTGTAATCGTAAAAAAATTCGACTTCGAGATTTTGATGTTTCTCTACGTTTTACACCTCCCTGAGTCCAAAAATGCCATTTTGGGAATTATGTCCGTGTGTATGTGTGTCAGGAATGCCAGATGTCCCGGATTTCGCGGGACAGTCCCACGCAAAAGTGAAATGTTCCGCGTCCCGCATGAGCATGCAAATGTCCCGCAGATAAAAAATTATTATATAATCTCTATATATATTATATAAAGAGACTTGTGACTTACTAAGTGATGACAACGCCCAGCCTAAACTATAATAGCTAGGGCTGGACGGTAAACCGGTTTACCGGTAAAAACCGGTAAAAATTTTTTACCGAAAACGCGGTAACGAACCTCTAATTCGGTAAAAACCGGTTTTTTTTCGAAAGTCGTTAAAAACCGATTTTTTCGCGGCGGCAAATTCCGGTTCCACGGGCGGCAAAAAATTGGCGTCTCTAAAAAAAAGGTAAAATATTTTTTCGGACGGGAAAAAATTAAATTTTTGGTTCCGCGAAAAAAAAAATGTTCCGCGGTCGGTAAAAAATTTTTACCGACTTTCGAGAAAAACCGGTTTTTTTTTCATTATCGAGGTCGGTAATGAAAATCCATTACCGTCCAGCCCTAGTTGTAACTCACAGGCAGAGTTGGGTTTTATACACAATTTTGCAGTTTTATACAAAAATTGCGGATAAAACTTGTATGAAACGTATAAAATGTATTAAACGTATAAAATGTATAAAACTTGGATGCGCATGCGCAAACCCGACGAGAAAGGAAGCTCAAACATGGGCGTAACTAGGGGGTCCCGGGGGGGGCCTGGCCCCCCCAGAAGGCTCGTGGCCCCCCCCAGAAAGATCTTTGCCCCAAGAAAAATTGAGAAAATATGGGGCTTTCCAGGCCCGACTCATTCTTTCCACGTCAAATCGATACACTTTTTAACATCACCATCTCAGATTTGTATGAAATTTGGGTCATAGGTAGAGTCAATAGAGACTAAGAAAAAGCCCCAATTTCAACTTGATATCTCAACTCGTTTAAGAAATATGGCGTGTTAAAGTTGTCAAAAATGGCAAAAAATCGACCTAACCACATCTATTTAAATTGCTCTAAAATCTCTTAGAGATGAGATAGAGAGCTGAATGAGGTGTCATTTTACAGCTTTTCAGACACCCTTTCCAATGATATACAACACACCTGGGGTGGTAATAAAAAAAAATTTTTAATTTCAAAATCAAAAATTTAAATTAATTTTTCTCAAAAAGTACCACTTCGAAAATTTTGAAAAAATTCTAAAATGGTCCTTGCTTAAAGGTTAAAAGATAATATAAGCCTCATCGAGGGATCATGATGGGATCATAGAAAAATTAATTAAAACAACCATTGCGTTAGTTTTTTGTCATAATTGGGAAAAATTACACAGGCTCAGTGGCGTACCGAGGGGGGGGGGCGGAGGGGAGGTCCGCCCCAGGCCCCGAGCCTGCATAGGCCCTCATATATATATAAAAATCTGGTGTGACTGGCGCACAGCACACAACTTTCTCTTACCTTCGGTAATCGAAAGTTGTGTACTGTGCTTGTCACACCAGATTTTTTGTGTCGACATGTATTTAGTTTCCGACAGTAGGGTACAATTGAATTCAAGATGTAAAATTTATAAGTATGGGAAAATATTTATATTTTGATACCATGGCAACCATTTCTCCTATCTTTTCTATGGAGTACAAGAGTAAAGTGGTCTTCAGAAGATTTCAATCACAAAATGAGAATATACATTTTAAAGAGAATCTAAAAAATAATTGATTTTTGAATTTAAAAAAAAATCGTTGGAGCAAATTTTGAGAAAATCGAAAAAAACTGAAAAAGTGAATCAGTAAAGTGCTAGTACTTTTTGGTCGATTTTGTTCAAAAGCTTCGTGTCACGTCCCATGGGGGTGCCTAACTTAAATATAAAATTTCAACTTCCTAGCTCTTTTCGTTCTTGAGATATTTTGTTCACAGACACACAGACAGACACACACACAGACAGACAGACCATGTCGCGAAAACCACTTTTTTGGATTCAGGGGACCTCAAAACGTGAAGATCCATCAAAATCTCGACATCGAATTTTTGACATGAATCCAATACTTTCTCTCTATATATATATTACATATATACATAGGTAAGAGAAAGTAAAAAAAAAAAAATTTAATGAAAATTTCTCTTTGAGAGGCCCCGGGGCCTTGGGGTTCAGGGATATACGGTATTTTAAAAATATTTTTGTGTATGGAGGAGAAGGATATTTAAAGATGAGCACCCCCCCCAAAAAAAAAAATTCAATATAAGGCCCCCTCTCTTCTAGTGCCGCCCCAGGCCCCCAACTGCCTCTGTACGCCTCTGCACAGGCTAACAGTGATTTTGGTACCGGGGGTATTTTGAGCTGATCTCCGAGTATATGCGACGTCCTTTTTCCAAAAATGTCGTCAGTTTTGCTCGAATATCTCTAGTTTTAGAGATATAGAGAATATAACGTTTTAATTGAAATTCTGCTCTAAAGTGGCTCTTATTTTGAGTTTTCTAGATTTTTTTATGGTGTTTTCTCTTAAAAATATACAGGTAGCTAAGATACATAGAAAATCTAGAGATTCTGCCCAATCAGAAGTGATTTAGTGGTGCAAAACACGGCTAAAAGTTGAAAAAAATTCAATTTTTCCAGTTTTTCTTAACTTTAGACAACCCTAAAATTTTTTTAACATCTCTGAATGCAAAAAACATATATGTACGATATTCTGTAACTCTTTAGCTTTCCAGAAATCATTCCTTTGTGCAAATCGGTTAATTATTAAAGAAATTATAAACTTGTTATTTCAGCGCTATCACTACACCCAAGAATTCTTCTAAGCAAAACACCATCTTAATCATAAAATTTTCTTATCTTTGATTTGTAGATTAACTATTTTGTTTATAATTTCGTTAATAATTAACCGATTTGCACGAATGAATGATGGCTGGAAAAATTGAATTTTTTTCAACTTTTAGCCGTGTTTTGCACCACTAAATCACTTCTGATTGGGCAGAATCTCTAGATTTTCTATGTATCTTAGCTACCTGTATATCTTTAAGAGAAAACACCATAAAAAAATCTAGAAAACTCAAAATAAGAGCCACTTTAGAGCAGAATTTCAATTAAAACGTTATATTCTCTATATCTCTAAAACTAGAGCTATTCGAGCAAAACGGACGACATTTTTGGAAAAAGGACGTCGCATATACTCGGAGATCAGCTCAAAATACCCCCGGTACCAAAATCACTGTTAGCCTGTGTAATTTTTCCCAATTATGACAAAAAACTAACGCAAGGGTTGTTTTAATTAATTTTTCTCTATAATCTGAGATGGTGAGGTTAAAAAGTGTATCGATTTGACGTGGAATGACTCGCCCACCGAGGTTATCTGGTCTCATGCCCCCCCCCCCCAGCGAGGATGGCTGGTCCCATGGCCCCCCCAGCCAGATTCTCTAGTTACGCCCATGTAAGTATGGGAAAATATTTATATTTTGTTACCATGGCAACCATTTCTCCTATCTTTCCTATGAAACACAAGAGTAAAGTGGTCTTCAGAAGATTTCAATCGCAAAATGAGAATATACATTTTAAAGAGCATCTAAAAAATAATTGATTTTTGAATTTTAAAAAAAATCGTTGGAGCAAATTTTGAGAAAATCGAAAAAAACTGAAAAAGTACATCAGTAAAGTACTAGTACTCTTTGGCCGATTTTGATTAAAAGCTTATTTTTCCGGTCCCGGGGGTGTTTAACTTAAATATAAAATTTCTACCTCGTAGCTCAATTCCTTCATCCTTAAAATTGAACACACACCCACCCACCCACCCACCCACCCACAGACAGACCATGTCGCGAAAACCACTTTTTGGATTCAGGGGACCTCAAAACGTGAAGATCCATCAAAATCTCGACATCGAATTTTTGACATGAATCCAATACTTTCTATATATATATATATTACATATATACATAGTTAAGAGAAAGTAAAAAAGCCGAAGACAGTGCTAAAAGCAAAGACATCATTAAGTCCTAATTTCCTGAACGAACTCCTGCTTAATGTGACGATTCTACTGTTGATGAGGATGAAGCATGCATTTTTAGCAGGGGCGGATTAAAGGGGGGTGAGGGGGGGCGATCGCCCCCCCCCCCCCCCCGAGAGGAAATTCAAAACGTTATAAAAACTAGTAATCTAAAGAAATTATGATTTCCGCTCTTTAATTTCAATTGAATTTGTTACCAATCAATTTAATTAAATAGGAAAGGGGTCTAAATGGCCATAGATGCCGATAAAGTCCTTAAATAAAAAAAAAAAAAAAAAGCCGCCCCCCCCGCCACTGATTTTTAGTAATGACCTATATGCTAATTCGACAGATAGAGAGGGATTGGTCCTATGGTCTAAATGCCGAGGATGGGCCCATGATGCTTGTTCGAACTTTGAGGATAAAGATGACACTTTAGTTTGCGATTTTTGTTTGTAACTATTTGTTTTGTAGAATTTGTATTTTTTTTTAATTTTTTTTTTAACTTTTGAATAAATATTTTGAAAGAATATTTTTTCTCATTAAATTTATACGGCTTCCGGTTTTGCCCCACCCATGTTCCGGTTTTACCCCACCCATGGGGCAAAACCGCATACTGACTAATTTTCGTATAAAAATCTCTCTAAATAACTCTTCTGTTTCAATTCAAAGCTTAGAGGGTCGGTTTTGCCCCACTTTCCCCTATAGAGAGAAAGTATTGGATTCATGTCAAAAATTCGATGTCGAGATTTTGATGGATACACAAGTTTTGAGGTCCCCTGAATCCAAAAAGTGGCTTTCGCGACATAGTGAAAATCGAATGAACCGTACTCTCGGAAACTAAATATATGTCGACAAGAAAAATCTGGTGTGACAAGCACAGAACACAACTTTCGTTTACCGAAGGTAAGAGAAAGTTGTGTGCTGTGCGCCGTGGTCAAAAAAGTTTAGGAAACACTGTTTGATAGAATATGTCAGAGATTATTTAAATGATCAAGATCAAAAAATAAGTAATGTACGAATTTGGGATAAATGAAGTTATATTTAAAAATTTGGTGGGACTAGTCGATGTATTTCCACCAAAATATTCTCGACATCGAATTATTAACATGAATTCTCTATATATTTTAACATATATAAGATGAGGCAAAGGAAAAAAGAAAACAAATTTCCAATAAATGACAGAAGAGAAAGAGATTAGGTTATAAAATAAAAATGAATTACCAATATGAATTGGATACTTGATATCGTCGTTTGAAATGTCTTCTTGTTTGATATCTGACATTTTAGCAATTTAATCAATAGAATTTTTAATATTTAATTGTAATTCAATATTTCATATATTATCAAACTGTTCAAATGATAATAATGCAATGACTCTGCAAATATGTGGAATCAGCATGTAATGCACAGATCAAGTTTCATTCTGCTCGGGCGAATTCGTTTTTTTTCGGCTCCTCGAGCTCTGACGCCCGTGGAGTCTCCTTGCTATTGATTTTAATTAATTTACATTTAAATATCACTTATTTGATGTTAATTAAAGATAAATTAGATAAAAGGAATCCATAAAATATAGAAATGTGCAGGGGTTTAAGTTGAAAAAAAATCGTTAAACCACAAAATAGCGCGGTTAATCTTTACTATAAAGTTCGGTCCCACCAGAGAGCGCTGGCTTACATTTGACTAGTTCTTTTTTTTGACATTAGCTCTTCGTTCATGATTCTTACGTTCTTTTCGGGTTATTGTTTCGGGTTATTGTTTTATCACTAAGGCTGGTTGCACACACACCGATTTTGGACGGCCGATTTTATGCCGGTCGTCCAAATTCCAATAGTGAACCACATGTGGGAACGGGACGTTGCACACACGCCGACCGGTGATCGTCGCCGGTAAAATACCGGTCAGCAGCCGGCCACTGCCACTGTATCGCCGGCAGTGCCGGGAATTAGTGGCGTACATGACTAAATACCCGCTTGCACACACACCGATTTTTCACCGACCATTCCAGTCTCGACTGCTCAGTGAAATTGTAGTTACCACGTTTTAACTTGTTATTAGTTTTGATAGTGCGTGTTAATTGCAATGGCTGATTTAGCGGGTTCGGACCCAGGCAGTCCGATGATTTTATTTAAGCCATTTCCCTTTGGATACCAGAAGGCTTAAATAGAAATGCCTGACCCCACAATATTTATATTAATTACAACGGTTATAGTCTAAAGTCTTAAATGGCCTGAGTTGCCGAAAATACTGTGTGAGTGTGAGTGTGAGTGTGAATGGGAAAAAAGTGTGATGTTTAAAAAAAAAAAAAAACCTCGTGTCACCTCGTGGCAACTGATTGTTTGACCGGTAAAAATCCGGTGAGTGTGCAAGCACCTGCTACCGATAAAATATCGGCCGATTTTATACCGGCCGTCCAAAATCGGTGTGTGTGTAACCAGCCTAACGATTCAGTAGCTTTTTTACTTTCTCTTACCTATGTATATATGTAATATATATATAGAGAGAAAGTATTGGATTCATGTCAAAAATTCGATGTCGAGATTTTGATGGATCTTCACGTTTTGAGGTCCCCTGAATCCAAAAAAGTGGTTTTCGCGACATGGTCTGTCTGTCTGTCTGTCTGTCTGTGAACAAAATATCTCAAGAACGAAAAGAGCTAGGAGGTTGACATTTTATATTTAAGTTAGGCACCCCCATGGGACGTGACACGAAGCTTTTGAACAAAATCGGCCAAAAAGTACTAGCACTTTACTGATGCACTTTTTCAGTTTTTTTCGATTTTCTCCAAATTTGCTCCAACGATTTTTTTTTAAATTCAAAAATCAATTATTTTTTAGATCTTCAATAAAATGTATATTCTCATTTTGTGATTGAAATCTTCTGAAGACCACTTTACTCTTGTACTCTATAGAAAAGATAGGAGAAATGGTTGCCATGGTAACAAAATATAAATATTTTGCCATACTTATAAATTTTACATCTTGAATTCAATTGTACCCTACTGTCGGAAACTAAATACATGTCGACACAAAAAATCTGGTGTGACAAGCAGAGAACACAACTTTAGATTACCGAAGGTAAGAGAAAGTTGTGTGCTGTGCGCCAGTCACACCAGATTTTTTCTAAAGGAAAACCTAACTTCACCGGACCGAAACAATTAGGAATCCCGGCAAATTGTTAAAAAAAGAAGATCATTACCCTAAGACTGACTCTCGGATCCCTGCAAGTTCTTTAAAATATTCTTGATGAATCAAATGGCTTAAATAAGAATGCCTGGACCCCAAATAATAATATATATTCATAACGGTATTAAGGTTATGGAGAAAGAAAAACCAGCGACTGCTTTCCACGTTAAAATAATTTATTCGCAGATATTTCGGTAAGCTTAACGCAAACCATCCTCAGTGCTTCAAATTATATGATTGTGGAGCGTTTAACAAACTCATAAAATGCTTGAGAAGCCATTCTATACATGGAGGGACAAAACCACATGAAGCAAGTCACTGAGAGAAAAACAGCATCTACAGTATATACATAAGACACAATCGAATTTTTTTAGAAAGTACACGCGCCTGGTGGGTCACTGTGAGAAATTATCGTAAAGCATACAAAAAATTCGATTGTGTCTTATGTATATACTGTAGATGCTGTTTTTCTCTCAGTGACTTGCTTCATGTGGTTTTGTCCCTCCATGTATAGAATGGCTTCTCAAGCATTTTATGAGTTTGTTAAACGCTCCACAATCATATAATTTGAAGCACTGAGGATGGTTTGCGTTAAGCTTACCGAAATATCTGCGAATAAATTATTTTAACGTGGAAAGCACTCGCTGGTTTTTCTTTCTCCATAACCTTAATACTGTTGACCCAGCATACTTAGTTTCGTTTACTTTATATTCATAACGGTTATCGTCAAAAGTCTTAAATGGCCTAAGTTGCCGAAAAGACTGCATGAATGTGTGTGTGTGTGAGTGTGAATGAGAAAAAAAGTGTGAATGTTTTTCTAAAAAAAAAAAAAAAAAAAAACTGGGACTTTTGAAATCGAAAAATAGTTTTTCTAACATAAATGTAGATATCAACGAGTTAAATAAATATTTTGTTTCCGGGGGCAATAGCGATAAAATAGAATTAGGGGAGGATTTCTGGACCAGAAATAGGCCTTTTAGCGATGAAAATTTTTACTTTCCGCATGTGGACCCAAAATTGGTACTGGGTTATACACTAAGGGCGGGATCACAGGCTGTGGGCACCGATGGGATCCCATTAAAACTTATTAGGCTCTCAATTCCCTGTATTTTGCCAGCACTGGTTGACATTTTCGATCAGTCTTTGCAGGAATCATATTTTCCGGAAATATGGAAAGAATCAATTGTTTGTCCTTTGCCCAAGACAACCAACCCTCAGGGCTTTTCCGACTTTAGGCCTGTATCTCTTCTATGTACCATGTCGAAAATTTTAGAAAGACTAGTTTATAATTACTTATTTCAACATTTGCAAAGTAATAATTATTTTGATAAGTATCAGTCGGGTTATAGGCCACTGCATAGTACCCAATCAGCGTTAATAGCGATAACCGATGATATTAGGAGAGCTATAGATAAGAAGCAAATAACTGTCTTGATCCTATTCGATTTTTCAAAGGCATTTGATACAGTTGATCATAGCCTTTTATTGAGGAAGTTAGAGAAATTTAAGCTTTCAGGAGCTGTGCTTAGATGGCTAGATAGTTATTTAACTGGGCGAAAAAAAATGGTAAAAGATAATAGGGGGAAGATTTTCTGACCCGTTAGAAATAACCTCAGGGGTGATTCAGGGGTCGGTCCTGGGACCCCTATTGTTTTCCTTATTCGTCGAGGATTTAAGGCTTTCCATTAGTAATTCCAATTACCATCTCTTTGCCGACGATTTACAGATCTATATATCGGGAGCTCCAGGCGACATAGCGAACTTAGTTGAAAAGGTCAATCATGACATAGAGGCAGGGGTGACTCGGGCCCCGGGCCCCCCCCCCTTTTAACACCTCCCCCTCCAACCCCAAACAAAAAAAAATAAAAAATTATAAAGGGAAGAAATGGGAGGGGGGGGGGGGAAGAAAAAAATTTTCTCAGGGGTGGAGAATTTTTTTGCTTTGTTGTAAAAATATTAAAAAATTTTTTTAAGGGGGGGTATAAGTTGAGATTTTTTTCCTCTTTTCCGAAAAAATAAATTTAATTTTTTTTTGGAGAAAATACCGTTTCCCGGTGGGGGGGAAATTTCCAACCAAAAAAAAAATATTTTTTTTGTTGGGGGCCCTGTGGGGCTCCCTTTGAGAGGAGCGCCCGGGGGCATCACCCCCCCCTCCCCCCCCTCCCCACCCCCCTGGCCCAGAGGCTATTTGCACATGGGCGGACAAGAACAAATTGAGAATAAACGAAAGAAAAACTAAAGCCATTATTTTTGGAAGCCAAAGATTTGTCAGTCAATTGGATAGAGTGCCGCCCGTGATCGTAAGGGGTATGACATTGGAGTACAGCACAAGCGTAAAAAATCTAGGGCTAGTGATGGATCGAACTTTGAGCTGGGGCGACCATGTTGGGGCTGTATCGCGTAAAGTTTTTAAAAGTCTCTATCAGTTGAGAAGAATAGGAAGTGAGTTACCGGTTTCTGTTAAAAAATTACTGGTGAATTCGTTATTGCTTCCATCATTTGATTACTGCTGCCTCGCGTACAACAGCCTGAACAAGGAGTTGAGCACTAAATTAAATAGAGTAATGAATGCCTGTGTGCGGTATATTTTTAATTGTCGAAGAGACAGTCATATAACGCCCTATTATAACAGGCTGAAGTGGCTAAAGCTACCAGAGAGAAGGGACCATTTCCTTGGGACCTATATGTTTAACGTCCTAATGAACAAAGAACCCAAATATCTGTATGAAAGGTTTATATTAGCTAGAGATAGGTGTCCCCGATCTCTGAGAGCCGACGCTCTCAGTCTGCTCCCTTCCCGCACACAGGATTCAGACTTTTGCCAACTCCTTTGAGGTAAAGGCAGTTAAGTTGTGGAACGAAGTCCCTAGTCATATCAATATGTCGAGATCCTTGTCTGGGTTTAGGGCAGGACTCTTCAATTATCTCTTTGAGAGGCGATAGGCCATATTTTTCTTTTTTTTTCTATTTCATTTTCCTTCTTATTATTTATTTACTTGTTTATTTATTCATCTATTTAATTTTATTTTGCTATTAATCTTGGGTTTTATAATATAGGGATTTGTATGTTAATATCGATTCAAAAGGGGGTCCCCTTTGGAAATTTTTACGTATTTAAAATTTTTTTTTTCCAATTCTTATGAGATTTTGTATTTATTTAGGATTATATATTGTGTATAAAATGTCCAAATATGAGATTAAAATTTTGAAAAATAACCATAGTTTATTTCAAGCAGTCAACATTTAAAATGCAAGTTTGAAACTAAGGTGCTATGGGAAACTAAATATATCTCGACACAAAAAATCTGGTGTGACCAGCACGGTGCACAACTTTCTCTTACCGAAGGGTAAGAGAAAGTTGTGTGCTGTGCGCCAGTCACACCAGATTTTTTTGAATTCAGGGGACCTCAAAACGTGTATCTCGATCAAAATCTCGACATCGAATTTTTTACTTGAACTTCCTCTCTCTATATATTAACATATATAGAGGTAAGAAAAAGTAAATATTTGTAACAAATCGGTCATAAAAGTTTTTTTCAAAAAAAGTCTCTGAGTGGCAAAAAAGTCAGAAAAGTCTCAAAATTGACAAAAGTCAAAAGACATTTTTTCTCTCTCTACTATTTGCATTTGAATGCATTTTATCTAGAATGAATACGTAAATGTTTAGTGAGATGAGATTTTTGAGTAAATTGTTTTGAACATATTTCACACTTGAATGGCTTCTGCCCTGAATGAGTACGTAAATGTCTAGTAAGATGAGATTTGTCATTAAATTGTTTTGAACATGTTTCACACTTGAATGGCTTCTGCCCTGAATGAATACGTAAATGTCTAGTGAGATCAGAATTGTTATTAAATTGTTTTGAACATATTTCACACTTGAATAACTTCTGCCCTGAATGAATACGTAAATGTCTAGTGAGATCAGAATTGTTATTAAATTGTTTTGAACATATTTCACACTTGAATGGTTTCTGGCCAGAATGAATACGTAAATGTCTAGTGAGATCAGATTTGTAAGTAAATTGTTTTAAACATATTTCACACTTGAATGGTTTCTGGCCAGAATGAATACGTAAATGCCCAGTGAGATTACCTTTTAGAGTAAATTGTTTTGAACATATTTCACACTTGAATGGTTTCTGGCCTGAATGAATACGTAAATGTCTAGTGAGATCAGATTTTCGAGTAAATTGTTTGGAACATATTTCACACTTGAATGGCTTCTGCCCTGAATGAGTACGTAAATGTCTAGTAAGATGAGATTTGTAATTAAATTGTTTTGAACATATTTCACACATGAATGGCTTCTGCCCAGAATGAATACGTAAATGTCTAGTGAGAGTAGATTTTTGAGTAAATTGTTTGGAACAAATCTCACATGTATTGATATATCTGTAAGATCTCTGACGATAGATTTTTTTGTTGGCAAATGGCCTGTTTGAAGTCTTCTTTTTGGAACTTGACATATTTTTTTTATTTTCATTGTTTTTAGTGAATTTTTTCTTTTTGTTTTTTTCTAAAGAATCTTCTTTTTCTGAAAATGAAATGTCTTAATCAAAAATCAACAAAAAAATTAAAAAGAATGTAATAACAATTATAAATTGCTTTTTATCACCTTTTTTTCCTCGTTTTTTCAGAAAATCAAAATTTCTTCTATCTATTCTTTGTATAACGTGTAATAAACATTTTTTCGAATGCTTCCATAAAAAATATAAATTTATAAAGTTGGTTTTACAAAGAATACATGGGAAGACTGGACCTAATGAAACAGAAAATCAAAAACAATGATACAAAAAATATGTCTGAGAATTTTATTAATTTTTTGAACTTACAAATAATAAAAATTTTTTGAGTTAATAAAGAATAAGTAAAATTAATTTCTTAGTTCAGAGAAGGGCTGCTAGATTTGTTTTTGGAAAATTTGATAGATTTAGTAGTCCTTCTTTGATGATTAGAGAGTTAGGGTGGGCTAGTCTATTAGAAAGGAGGGAGTGGGCAAAATTGAGGGTAATGTTTAAGGCGTATCAAGGTATTAGGAGTTGGGAGGAGATAACAAGTAGATTTCGCGAACCAAATTATTATAGTAGGGTTAATCATAGGAGGAAAATTCAGAAGCCAAGATTCTTGAAGAATGTAGGTTTGCATTCGTTTGTAGGATCTGGAATTAATTTGTGGAACGGTTTGTCTGTCAATACTTGGGACTATAGTCCTCTGCCTCCTATGATTAAATCTATAATAAATTTTGTCAAGTCCTAATGTGCTAGTTGTGTGAAATTTTTTATTTAGTTCTTGATCGCAGAGAATAGTTGAGGTAGAGAGGTCATACCATCCTTGTTAAGGTTTTCCTTAACAGCTTAAGGCGAATGCGGGATGGCTAATGCGACATTTACTCCTGGTCTCGTGGCTTGCGTGAATTTTTTTGATAATTGTTTTTTTTTATTTCTTTTCTGATGGAAATGCATGAACATGTTGATTGTTAATGGGCATGCATTTCTATTTATTTATTTATTTTATTTTATTTTTTTTTTTTCTTTTTTCCTTTTGTTTTGTTTTGTTGTATTTGTTATTGTATTAAATTTGTATTGTGTTTGTTGGACCTAGCCACCGAGGACTTGTGCCTCTAAGCGGGTCGTAATAAATTTATTTATTTATTTATTTATTTAGTTTTCTATATTAGGTGACTTTTTCGGGGAACAACGAATTCAAAAAAAAAAAATGAAGGAAATCTGAATAAACCAGAGAATTTCCTCATGTTCCGGCCTTCTCAGGATAAAGTGCTGTTTGCCTCGAGCTCATAGAGGCTCTTGGCAACTCCTGACAATGCGTTTGAGCCAACATTCGTCGGATGTCATGACTTCTAGTTCAATAGTGATCACTACCAGAAGTCATGACATCCGATGGATGTTGGCTCAAACGCATTGTCAGGAGTTGCCAAGAGCCTCTATGAGCTCGAGGCAAACAGCACTTTGTCTTGATGAAGGCCGGAATATCGGCTGAAACGTCAACAAACATATGAAATAAAGCTAAAGATAAATATAATTTTCTTTATTGCTTTTGGCTGCCTTGAATATCCTCACTACTCATCATATATTCAGCAACTCCTACCTTCGGTAATCGAAAGTTGTGTACTGTGCTTGTCACACCAGATTTTTTGTGTCGACATGTATTTAGTTTCCGATAGTACAATATATTCGATTTTCAAGATGTAAAATTTATAAGTATGGCAAAATGTTTATATTTTGTTACCATGGCAACCATTTCTCCTATCTTTTCTATGGAGAACAATACTAAAGTGGTCTTCAGAAGATTTCAATCACAAAATGAGAATATAGATTTTATTGAGAATCTAAAAAATAATTGATTTTTGAATTTAAAAAAAAAATCGTTAAAGCAAATTTTTGAGAAAATCGAAAAAAACTGAAAAAGTGCATCAGTAAAGTACTAGTACTCTTTGGTCGATTTTGATTAAAAGCTTCGTGTCACGTCCCATGGGGGTGCCCTAACCCAAATATAAAATTTCAACCTCTCTAGCTCTTTCCGTTCTTGAGATATTTTGTTCACAGACACACACACACAGACAGACAGACTGACCATGTCGCGAAAACCACTTTTTTGGATTCAGGGGACCTCAAAACGTGAAGATCCATCAAAATCTCGACATCGAATTTTGACATGAAACCAATACTTTCTCTCTCTATATTAACATATATATATCTATATATCTATATATTAGAGGTAAGAAGAAAGTAATATCATTAAATCTAGGTTTTAACGAAAAAATCGTTATGATAAAACTTCAAGAGAATTAAATTTGCTATGAAATGAGACAAGAATTAGCTTTCTAAGACACTTGGTTTTCATTTTATGAAGTAAAAACTGAGAATTTCTACAAAAAATCGCACTTTTTTCAAAATTTTAACCCCGATGAGGCACGGGTTAACGTTACCCAATTTAGCTAAAACTTTGCCATTATCATTTTCTAGCCAAAAGACAACTTTAGGAGGTTCGGCCGAAAGAAATTAAAAAATTTTGTTGCGGCCATCTAATATACATATTGGGGGCAGTGTTGGGCAAATTAAGGATGTGTTGATTTGTCTACTTCATGACGTAGACAAAGTAGACAATGTAGACAATATAGACAAATGGCTCTGCGCTTGTTTTCATTGGCTCT